>MU190615.1:11616-40651 GCA_016904865.1 Pissodes strobi
CTAGGGTCGTCAATAAAACTTATATTTTGCTCAGACTCAGGAGTCAAAAAGTCCAAGTGAGCTTGATTTACATGAATAATGAGTTCGGCAGGATTGACAGCAGTTAATTCACAAAAAGGACATACACCAAAACCATCTACATGAGCAGTGTGAGTGTGGATTCGGAATTCATCTTCAGTTAAACTATCTAGGCCACAAATCTCGCAGCAGTAGTTAAATTCCGGAATATTACTAGCCATTATTGCAATTTGAGGTTAACTATTGTAGTAAACCTAACATAAAACACTAGTCATTTTAGTTTACAAGTTTTTGAATAAAATAAACAATAACAATTTATGGTTATGCTGTTCTGCACCATAAATAAATTAGGAAATAAATGATTTGATCAGAATATCAGAATGAAAATTATGACATTCCATTGCCCTATTTTCTGTTTCTGCCGAAATTGCCGCTTGCCGCAACCAGCAAAACAGGCCTAAATTGCATGTTGATAAATAAACGGGTTCGGTTCGGATTGTCAAATTAATTGTCATTTTTCAAGGTTAGGGAATCGACAGCGTACGTGTACAGTACAGGAGATATATTTTTGCGCTAGTTTCGGTTATGGTTATGAATAAAATAAAATGAGAATGACCTTCCTCACCTTTGGTGATAAGCAGTGTTCGTTTTTAACCTTGTCGTTAAGTAACCGTTCTTAACTTTACTAATTTGGCGATTTCTTTGCCAAAATGAGTGATAAGGAAATCAAACGGGTCCCAAACTATGTAAAATTTATTTTTGGAGGCAGTGCTGGGTAACTAATGTGAGTTAGTAATTATCATGTTGGATTTATATCCGCCTTTTTCTGTTTTGCAGCATGTTAGCAACATGTTTTGTACAGCCACTCGATTTGCTAAAGAATCGAATGCAGCTCAGTGGACAAGGGGGATCTAAAGAGCGTGTAACTAGTTTTCAGTTACTGAAATCCATAGTTAAGAATGAGGGTGTATTCACTTTGTATACTGGCCTTTCAGCTGGTCTCATGAGACAAGCAACATACACCACCACGAGGTTAGGAATTTACACTTGGCTGTTTGAAAACTTTTCGAAGGATGGGGTGCCACCCAACTTTGCTACCAAGGCAGCTCTGGGTATGGCCTCTGGTATATGTGGTGCTTTTGTTGGTATGTATTTTATTATGATACCTATTACTGAAGGGCGGCTCACTTGCCAAAATTTGTACATCGACTTCGGAAATTGCATGTATTTCGAAAATTTTTTAAGAGATTTGTGGATTTCAGAAGGATTACAATATGATTTCGGGATTTCAAAAGAATTTCAGATAGGATTTCGGATGAAAATTTACAGCTATTTTGGGAGTGAGCTGCTTTGCATAAAAGCAAAGAAACAAAGAAAGTGCACAATAAAATACAAAGAAAATGCACTTTCTAAGTTGGCCTTCTGATTTATATTGCAAAAATCTTGCATTAATTTGGTTTTTGTTTCATTTGGCCCCCCAAAAATTCAAATTCAAAAGCCTTTATTAGTTCCATTATATTATAACACAATTATAATATATTTATCTTCAGGTGTGGAACGTGTCTTTGTAAATCTAAAATAAAAGAAATTAGGAGAGTAAAAAATTATAAAAAGTATATACATTACAATTTAACTTGAGGCCCTAACAACACATATAACCGTAGTGAATACTAGCAGTACTACACAAAAAGACAATAAATAAAATAGAAAAAAATTACATTGACATTTAAAATTATGATATTTACAACTACTGTGACAACCTAGCTGAGACTGTCGCTGAGATATTCTTCCACTGCATAGTATGCTTTTTGAATTAATATTTTCTTAAACTCTGCCTTAAATTTGCTTGTAGTTTCTGATTCTCAGAGAAATTTTATTATTTTTATCACCGTCCAGTTGACATTTTTTTGAATGTAAGAAAAATTGGCTCGAGAACCAATTAAATCAGATTTGTTCCTTGTGGAGTAGGAATGAATCCCTAATTTCCCCACTAAACAGGTCGTTATTATTCTTTACAAACAAAGCAGCTTCGAAAATTAAAATTGAAGGTACTGTCATGCCTTCTTAGGTTAAAAACATTTCGTAAACAGCGCTTTTGCAATATCAGTATTCGACGGGCCTCTCGCCTCATTGCAGTTCCCCCAAAACATGAACCCATATCTAATACGGGAGTGCACATATGCATGATAGGCTATGATTGCTGCATTCACTGTTACGTTTTGTGCCTTAAGTGCATAAGAATACCTATGAATGGATTGGGCCAGACTATCAACATGAACTCTCCAGTCCAAGCGAGAATCCAGCCGGACCCCCAAGAACAATGCAGTATTTGCCTCTTGGATTGTATGGTGTTCATTCTGGAAAATATGCCGATCTTTTGTGGTAGACTAACCGAACTGAATGAGTTGCGTTTTGCTTACGTTGTTGGCAGCAAACCAGCTTTCCAGGGTAGCCAGTGTTTCAAAGATTACGGTATATGGTTTCAAATCCTTTTGCAGTGAGAAAACCACTGAGGTGTCATCTGCGAACTGTACCATATGGTGGTTTATCAGTTGTGGTAGCTCATTGGTATAAATTATATATAGAAGTGGCCCTAAAAGACCCCTGGGGTACACCCTGTTTAATGAGCTGCCAGTTGGAGGCTATACGCTCCCCTTTGTTGGAAATGTCAATCATGCACTGCTCCCTATTGTGGAGATATGATCTTATAGGTCCAACGCTACACCTCTTATACCGTACTGTTCAAGTTTAAACAAAAGTACTCTGTGACTGACACTATCAAATGCTTTTGATAGATCAATAAATAAAATTTGAAGTCCATATTGCGAACGTGGGCAAGAAAGTTTCATCTGGCTGTTATGCTCTGCGAGTTATTGCCACCAGTCTGAATTACTCCATTGCCAGATGCGCATACTTTGCGATTATCGAATCAGACCTTCGGTATGGAATTTGTTTTTGGGGTTCATGCTCGGATTACTTTTTTAATTCATTATTTGTACTACAGAAAAGAGCCATTAGATGTCTATGTAAGGCCAAGTCTCGTGACTCATGTCGCCCTCTCTTTCTAAGCCATAATATTTTAACACTGTGTTGTCTCTTTATTCTGGAAACAGTTTGTTTGGTTTTTAGAAAATACAAACATGAACTAGTATTAGGTAACCAGTATAATACTCGACAAAATTACCTGCTGAGGCTACCCATTCCTCACTCTGAACTTGTCCGTTGCTCTTTTGTATATGGAGGTAAAAAATTATTTAATAATCTTCCACTTGAAATAAGGAAACTTAAGTCTGAAAAAAGCCTTCGTATAAAGACGAAGAGATTTCTCGCTGGTAAAGCTTACTATAATTTAGGTGAATTTTATAATGATTAGCATTTAATTATTTTTTATGTTTTGCATTTTATCTTAGTTTTATTTTAACTTAGTGTCTAGTTTTATATCTTCTATAATGTTTTGGTTTTGGCTTTGTCTACAACATTTATGTTTATATTGACATTAAAACATTTTTTGAGTTGAGTTGAGTATATGTTTGTAGCTCATTACTTGCAGTTATTATGTTGTATTTATATATATTTTGGCATTTTCTCTCTTTTTACAGCTTTGTCAACAAGTTCCTCTTATG
Source organism: Pissodes strobi (assembly GCA_016904865.1). Lineage (NCBI taxonomy): Eukaryota > Metazoa > Arthropoda > Insecta > Coleoptera > Curculionidae > Pissodes > Pissodes strobi. Next base: position 15,258 of record MU190615.1, read on the forward strand.
ACAATAAAGCATATTGTGATTTGATTTGATTTGATAACATACGTTGCCAAGGTTTGCTGGTTGCTGTTTAATGATTCCAATATTTTTGTCAAGGCTTGATAAGCTGCGCGAATGGTAGATGATTTTTTCCTACAAAAACCATTCGGAACATTTGAAAAAATATTATTTGATTCAAGAAATTGAACAAGTCGTTCATTTATTACCTTTTCATAGATCTTACTGAAATTATTACGAAGAGCAACAGGTCTATAATTTTTATTCCTGCATTATCACCTTTTTTGTAAATTGGTTTAATTTTGATTTTGATGGAAAAATACCTGAATTTATTTACAGACAAAATCCATTTTTTACAAAAAAACATATAAATTGATAGAACGTAATGTAACAATAACACTAAAAACCTAATCAACAGCAATAAAAATAACATATGTTATTTAAATACATCACTAACCCAAAGCCAGTAGGAATTAAAAAAATAAAACATCAAAATTAAATCAACAACCAAAGAGCAGTCCTCTCAAACTCCCATCAAAAACAAGTAAGTACATAAGATCTACAAACCTGCCAAGTCTAAGTGTTTTAATTGAGTAGAGAATTGTTTGGGGCTACAGAAAAAGAGATGTATGATTTGCAAGGGATAAGGATCTAGGAAAAAATGAGTATTTAGCATAGTTTGTTCTATGAAAGGTTACATGGAAAGACTGGCGACTTCGAGTACTAAATTGTGGAATATAGAGATTGATTTGGCTTGTTAAATGGGGGCTGTCAACAACAGAATTAATGATTTTATAAAGAAGATGAACATCTCTCAGTGCTCTGAATTCAAAGTTAGATTTATTAAATATGATAAGATTGGAGCAAGCTCATTTGAGCAGTACTTTACCCGAAAGACAGGGATTTCATCTGAACCTGTAGATTTTTTGTTTTTAATGTGCTTTATGATATTTTTAATTTCATAGGAGTTAGTAGGATTTAAAAAAAATGATTTATTAAAGTTTTCAACGTATAAGAGCATGCTCATTTTCAACATTGAGAACTGGACAAGCATTGATGCAATGTAATAATTATTAATATTGTCAAGACTTTTATTCATCAAGCAAGGTTTTTTAACAGATTGATTTTTAGTTTTCTTTGCATTTGTATAGTTCTTCACTAGATTCCAGATTGCCTGACCAGGATTTTTTGATTGCACAAGTTTCTCAATATTTGACAATTTTATAGCCTTGTTTACAACACTCTTTAAGATACTTGAATACCTTTTATAGTGCTCATAGGAAATTTCCATTTAACATACCTCTATATAGCATTCGCTTGTTTTGAGAAGACACTTTTATCCCCTTTGTTGTCCATGATTTGGTTTTCGTGTTTTTTACTTATCACTTTTTTTGGAAAGCACAACTCGAACAGCTGCAGGAATTGACCTATGAAGAGGTCATAGGCTTGATCAGCATGTTGTAACAGAAGAACATTGCTCTAGCTGAGTGGGCTCAGTTGTGTGCTGACATAATTCTTGATTTGATGTTGGTTGGCACTTCAATTTTAAAACAGCTTTTAAATTTGCTTTTCCTGTGGCACCATTTTCTCACATTTGCACAGGTTTGAACTTTTTCCTTTATGTAGTTTGTCACTTCTTCAGCACGCGCTTCTGTATCAAGCCCTGATAAGAACAAGCAGGACATTTTGTGTGCTACCTTTAGACCAAAGTCTGGACAATTCCCTATCACTGGTGCAGGCCTTGGTCTTTTCGAAAAAAAAAACAAAAAGTTATTTATTCTTGGGTTATGATTTACAGCGAGGTTTATGATTTAGTTTATATTTAAAACTAATTTATTTATTTTTTTTAAATCTTTATTTTTTTTCAATTTCAAAATAGGTTCATAAAAATATATTCTTTCATCCTCATCTTTAGGACAATTGTATTGATTTAAGTTAAGCGTTAAAAACTTTACAACATAAGTTGTCTCATTTATCTCAAGCACTCGTCCAATGTACCATGTGTCATAGATAACTGCATAGTAGTGTTCCATTTTACTTTTAACTTTATTTTCTTTTGAAGCATCAAAATGACTTTCTGTAGAATCTAATAAGCTTTCTTTTTCAAATTCACTTTCAATGGGAATTTCAGTTTCTGTATCTGTTTCACTCTCGGAATTATCTTTTTGAAAAACTTCTTTTGTCTTTTTCTTGAACACAGAACACAACGATTTTTCAGGTTTTCCCCCATGTTTTTACATCTTAATAATCGGTCATTTGATAGGCGGCCTTTTTTTTTCGTTAATAACCACGTTAAGGTACTTTTTTACAATAACTCCTTTATCTCTAACATTTAATTTTAAAAGAGATGAATCAGTTGTAACAGAGTCTGATTTGTATTTTTTACTATAATAATCTTTAATGCTAATGTGCTTAAGTATTTTTATGTCGCTTCATATTTCCTGCTCGTCTTTAGAATTTAAACTGTGTTCAGACATTAAATCTGGATCAATACTGGGTTCTACAATTTGAAATTCTAATATCTTGTGAATGGAGATGGATTATATGGCATTTTTACTAAAGTCTCCACATGTATCTCTAGCTTTTGGGCATCAGCAATTGCGTTTATTTGTGCATCATCTATACAAATACAAATATAGTACTTCTTAAAACGTTTGTCACTGCCATTCTGTTTTATTTGTCCCTAGCTTTTCGTTTTCTTCTCTAGGAAATATAAATTTGTCCTCTAAAAAATTATTCAGAATTGTTATGTAAACTCGGTCGTCATAGAAATAGTGTAGAATAGAATAGAAAAATATTTATTGCGAGTAAGTCTTCACCTGAAAATAGTACACTCATAATAACACCCTACAAATATATATTGGACAGTAATGTACAGTATACACAGCACAGATAGTTTTTTATATAGTAACATATAAATATAATTATAATTATTCTTTAACTGATATTCCTCCAAGAGCACTTTCAAGGCAGGATAAATGGAAAACATAGTGAAATTCAATCCAATGCCTGCTTAGCCAATAAAATCCCCTTATATTCCCTTTTAAATCTGCAGCCCAAAATGTACTTGAGCATGCCATAAAACTGGGGAGATCATTCAGCATGTCGGTGGACAGGTAACAGAAGCAACACTCAAATTTATAGTTCGCAAGAGTTGAAAATATTACCCCGTAAGTTCAAATTGTCAACATTATTTCTCAAAACAAACATACCATACAAATATGCTGGGAGTTTATGGTAAAAAATGCTTTTCAAAACATTGCCATCGAGTAATTATGCTTGTAAGGTATTTTCAAATGATTGTGGTTGTTATATGCAAGTGAAATGTGATATTTCCTAATAAGGTATTCAAATCTCAAACAGGATTCTGAGCAGACTGTAGTTTGTCCTTAAATTCACGTGTTAAGAAACCAAAGTAAACCAGCAGGCAATATTCAAAGAATGAAAAAAATAGAGATTCTACCAGGCTCCACTTGATAGATTCGGAAAGAGTATTCTTAAATGCATATAAATACAAACAGTGTAATAAATATATCGTGCCATTATAATTTTGTAAATAACATAAAAAAACACTGAAAATTCTTACTTAGGTACAGAGTTAAGGGTGATTTATAGTTGCAGTAACGTATCACTTAAGAAGTAACAGTAAGCCGTAAGGAAAATAAACATTCAGTCAGTAATGTAACCATTTAGAGTTCCGTAAGACTTAGCCGTAAGCAGTAAGCCGTATGCAGTAAGAAGTAAGAAATGGTTTATTTTCATTTCTTACGTTACGGCACAGCTTAAATACTTAAGCTGTGGTTACGGCATAACGAATCGGACGAGATCGTCGGCCTTCGTACGTGATCGGCGTTTCTATTAATTGTAATTGCTCGGGTTTTGTATAATATTTTTCGGGAGTTTTTTAGTAGCAAAAAAAACACATAATACTGCTGCCCTAGTTAAAATAACATCATCCATCTTAAAAGTAAAATATTTTTAAGTTATATATCCCTTAAAATAAATAAACAAAAAACATAACCTAAAATCGGTAACACGTTAATTTTCTTACGTCAACTATAAATGGGTGCTTCACTACTGTTTAAGTTTACGGCTACGGTTACTTCTTAAGTCATACGTTACTGCAACTATAAATCAGCCTTTAAGTATGCATTTTTTATTGTGACAAAGTTGTCCTTAACCGGATATACATATTAAGGAAAAAAATCCAGTTAACAGACGAATCTTACTATATAACTAGAGTATTAACTATTTTTCGAGCTATATTCATAATAGCTTTATTGTTGTTTATTATATCAATAATAAATGTAAATTTTAAATTGTAAGACTTTCATTATGTGATGTGATGAATTATTACATCATGCAGAGGCAATAGAATAGGTTGGTTTAAGTAAGACACTTTATATTACTTATTTACACTTGCTTTCTAACTTACCTGGCTATATCACGGTATAAATACTATATTATTACAGATTACTCCTATCTGGAATATTATCACCACCAAACAAATATATATTTTTAGAGAAAACTGTCACCCTCGCAACGCAATCACCTGTGAACCCCCACAAAAAAACGTTATAGGCGTGTGCGATTTAAATCGATTTTTATAGATACGACTCTCGATTTTTTAAATCGATTTTCACACATACGACTTTTTTGAAGAATCCATTTTTTTAACTCGACGATACTCCGACAGTATCATTTCATTCCTTCGCATATTTCACTTTTCGAATGGCCCTCCGCTCGCTACGGGGGCTCAAGAAAAGGGAACTAACCAGGTGCTAACCCAATCTAACCCAAGCCATACCCAAAAACAAGAAAAAAACAGTTTAGAAATATAACCTTAAAAAAAATTAAAACACCGACGGGGTTTGAACTCGAGTCGCCGAAGTGAAGGCTAATCATGCAAACCCCTAGACCACCAGAGCACATACAAACGATTGGTTGCATCACGAAGACATGACGCGCAGGTGCGCGCGCACGCATGGAATGAAATGATACTGTCACAGCATCCGCGAGTATTTTTTTAGAACCAGATCGCCTCTACGATCTGATCTTCATGATCTTAGACAAATGTATGACATCCACATTTTATTTTCTAAATAAAATAAGCCTCATGCAGCGTTGCTAGTATGTTAATATTCTTGTTTTTTTACGCTCAGTCTGGTACAGGTAAGTATAAATAAATATGTACATACTGCTAAAGCCACAGCCACGGATAGAAAATAGGTGTTTTTCTTTCACCTACACCAACTGCACTTGGTGTACGTCAGTGTCAGTGTAGCTCCACCAAATAATCGTGCAGCAGCGAAAGAAAAAGCCATCTCACCGTTGTGATCGCAAAGTATTATTGTCTTTTTCATGATTTTCTTACAAAATTGTCTTGGGCCTTGGAGAGCAACAGCTTAACAAAATTGTAGGTTAAGTTTTAAATTGTTTACTATTTTTCCGCCAGTTCGCCATTGTCCCACCATCCTGCACCAACTTACACCAACAAAATAGTCGGTGGAAAAAGTGCTGCACTAAATAGCACTCAGTGCAAGTGCACCGGAGACAGAAAAAGGGTTGGTGCAAAAGGTATACTTAGTGCAGGTGAATGAAAAACACCTAATAATCACTGCAGCCATTAGCGGGTAGCGGGTAGTTTGAAGGTGCATTCCGTTTACTATTGGTCGAAACAATTGGGCGGGGCTTAAAGCGTTTGTTTACTATTTTAGAATGTCTAATAAATTATATTGTTTTCAGCATGCCTAATGGTCCAGTGGTTCAATTCCCGGCAGTGGCAAAGCGTGTTTTTTTTTTATTTTACTTTGTTGAGGTTTTGTTTGTAAAATGTTTTTTTCTTCATTTTGAGCATCCTTGGGTTAGTTTTTGTTAGTTGGGTTCCCGTAGCGAGCGAAGCGCGCTGAGTGCCATGCGTGAAGTGAAAATTAGACATTCTAAAATGGTAAACAAAGGGTTAAAGTCCCGCTCAATTGTTTCGACCATTAGTAAACGGAATGCATCTTGGGAGCTATCCTCTCCTAATGCCGCCCGCGTAACTAATCAAGGACACACGATTGAGCCTATCAATTGGGTAGCTCGAACGATATTCTTTGTCAACGCAACGGGTGGCGTTGGTCATCGTCAAATTTCAAAGAAATTAACTTGTTTTTTTGTTAATCCTTTTTTTTAAAGACAAGTTGCATCAAATTTTGTTTTGCCACTGCCTTATTTAATAAAATTGCTTTCTTTTAAATTTGTTTTGTGTTTGATATGTTTGCGTTTGTTGAAAAAAAACAGAAACCAAAATTATAGGTGAAGTTTTTCTGACAATTGAAATTTTTTACACACTGTTTACGTTTTCTAAAATTTTTATGTGTTTTTAAGTTTTTTCCACATTTTTTACGCGTAAACCCCCATTCCTGTGATCTATTCATATATAAATAAAAAAATATATCGATTTTTTACCTTCGATATTTTTATGAATCGATTCTGTGACGTCCGATTCGAATCGATTCAAAATATCGATCTCTTGGAGAGAATCGAACACCCCTAAACCAAAACTATTGTCAAGACAAATTGTCATTGTTCATTGTTTATACTTATACATAAGGAGGGCTAGAGGGAGGGTCACTTATACAGTAAGTAAAAAAGTAAAAGACAAAAGACAATAAAGAATTAGTGTCCTACACAAGCGTCTCGACGTTGACAGTTGTTGTTAGATATATTTTATTATGTCGTTATATTATTATAAATACATAAAGTAAAAAGACTAAAAGCAGTAACACCTTTACAATGAGTCGGTTTTGCTAAAAGCCGGTGTTTTTGTTTTATCAACACAAGAACAAGTAAAAACCAGTTTTAAAATCACAACATTGTACTGTTTCCAAGTTCCTTCTGAAATGGAAAATGGATGCAAACATTATTGGGATGGCGTGACCGGAAATACTTCTTTGAAGAAATGCTTCCTGGACAATTGCCCTGCCACCAGGAAAATTTTCCGGTGTAGGGGATGAGGGGAATTTTAAGATCCTTTACAGGCGAATGTGAAAATCGACCTCTTCTATTGGTCAATCCATCTCGTGATGCAATCAATTTGCAATTTGTCGCAAGAGCTCTCGTGGTCGAGAGGGTTGGGTCTCACCTGGACGGCCCGGGTTCAAATCCCGTTGCTTTTTTTATTTATTTTTTTTAAGATTATGTTTCTAAACAGTTTTTTCCTTGATTTTGAGTATGTCTTCGGTTAGCACTTGGTTAGTTTACTATTCCTGAGCCCCCGTAGCGAGCGGAGGGTCATGCGGATCGACCAATAGGAGAGACCGAATTTCACATAGTCGCCTACGCCTGTAAAGGATCTTACAATCCGAATGAGAGTTTCTAGAAATTCGCGTCTACCTCCCGCAGTTTTGAGCCTTCACGCATGCGTACGTGCTAATTCATATATTTTTTATTTCTTTTTCTTGTTTTTCCTCGATTTTGAGCATTTCCTTAGGTTAGTTTTGTTTGGTTGCGCCCCCGAAGCGAGGAGGGCCACGCGTGAATTGAAATATTAGAACAACTCCGGACTGCTGCCAAATGCGCCGGTCCGAAGGTGGAAGATTTGCTATATGTAGACGCGAGTTCTCTAGAGGGAGAGAGTAGCCAATGTGTACTCGATTTAAAATTCAACGGTTTTTCAACTAATAAACTAATAAACAAGGGGTACTTAGACTCTGGGTTGTGATGGCCACGCAGGTACTACCAATATTCCATTGGCCCCTCGGACAACATCGCCGCCTTTTTTACAACACTAGGCTGGACGATGGACTAGATGGATTGGTTGATCTAGGGAATACTCATCATGCCAAGAAACTGCAAATGCATCGACTGCTGTGGGGATTGGATCCGGAAACCAGCATTTTGCATTAAAATAAGTTGCAAATAGATCTAATCCCTTATTATTTTCTGATATACCTGCTTGTTTACTTCGTATTCGGTTTCAACGGAAGTTTGTCTTGAGGCATTATCGACTTCCTTGCGTTATTTTGAAGCGATATAAGATGCGAAGGTTGCTATACGTTTTGCCCACACCAGTCTAAAAATTGAAAGGTTATATTGCTTAAGCTGCGATAGTTTACGCTTTTGCCGTCTTATTGGATTGCCGATTCTAAGTAAGACTAATATTTCCATTTGATTTGGTAAATAATTGTAAGCCATGAAAAGTATATGTTTATCACCGTTCGCACGGCCTCTCTTAACCCAAGCCCAAGATTAAGTTAAGGTGCACCTTATCCCTTATCTGGTGTATTTTTGTTGCACCATCTCTCTCTAAGTATAAAGATTCACTTAAAAATCATATAAACTTAGAAGTGGTCGGCTTTAAGCCTTTTATCTCATTTCTATCCTTTGTTTTGTTTTTTTTTATATATATATATATAATTAAGCATTTCTCTTGAAACATCAGTTACCACTATGGACTTTGCAAACTCTTTAATCGATGAAGACGACGAATTGGATGAATTAATGTTAATAGTCTTTTGTATACCCAGAAGAGTTTACCAACGATTAGAGTATTTTTATTCTTTCGATAACGTAACGTTTTTCAAAAGGTTTCGTTTAAGTAAATAAAGAGCTCTTAATATTTTATAGTTAATAGAAGATGAAATTGAATACCTCTACAATCCGTGTAATATGTAATATAAGCTGCATTAAAGGCTCTGGCACACAGAACGCGGTCTTTCGCGCGATCTTCGCAGCGGCAAAGCGACCTATAATGCCACACTGGCTGCGATATTTTCTTACTTTTTGTTCGGTCGTGCCTGTGTTCGCAATGTCTAGCTCTGACGAGGAGCAAATTCTTCTTCTCTTTGCACTACAAAAAAAGAAAAAGAAAAGACGTTATTGGGCGCATGGTGCATCCCATCAATAAAAAGAAGAAACCAATTTGGCGAATACCACCGTCTCTGTATTGAACTACAGTCGCATAAAGACAGATTTTTTCAATATTTCCGCATGTCAAGATTGTGTTTTGAAGAATTACATGACATGTTAAAGCCAAATATTGCTAGTGCACCAAATAATAATAAATATTTCAGTATTTTCCAACATGATACATTAAACTATTCTTAAAAACGCGCGAAAGTCTGTGATTTTGTACAAGTGTATCACTCGACGTCGCGATCTGAAATCTGAACTAGCCCGCCGCGATAGACCGCCTTCAGTGTGACTGTTATCATACATTTCCGTGTAATATAAAAATATCGCTTTGTCGCTGCGGTCCAATATCGCTGCCCGCCGCGACAGACTGCGTTCTGTATGCCCAGAGCCTTTAAAGATCCTTTACACAAATAGTGTACTATGTAAAAATCGACCTCTCCCATTGGTCGATCTATCTCGTATTACGATATGTCTGCGTGATGCAATCGATTTCTGTTAAGAGCTCTCGTGGTGTAGAGGTTTATACAGCTGGGTCTCACCTGGACGACCTAGGTTCGAACCCCGTTGCTATCTTTTATTATTTAAGATTATGTTTCTAAACAGTTTTTTCTTGATTTTGGGTATGTCTTGGGTTAGCACCTGGTTAGTTTCCTTTTCTTGAGCCCCCGTAGCGAGCGGAGGGCCAGGCGGATCGACCACTAGGAAAAGCCGATTTTTATATAGTGCACTATTTATGTAAAGGATCTTACAATACATATAAGCTTCACTGTACTCAACTGTACTGTACTGTATATAACACAGTGTTGCCGATGTGAATTTGTGAAATTGCACGAGCTGTTCAAATTGCACGCTTTTAGTTTTACAAATACACACTTTTTACACACCACCTAATTTAAGTAATTCGCGTCTACCTACAGGAATTTTGAGCCTTCGCGCATGCATATGTGCTAAAGCATATATTTTTCAAAGTTGTTTTTTCTAGATTTTGGACATTGCCTTTGATTAGTTTGGGTTAATTTTGTCTGGATGCGCCCCCGGAGCGAGCGAAGCGAGCGGAGAGCCATGTGTGAAGTGAAATATTAGAACGTCCACACACCGGGCTGTTGCCAAATGCGCAGGTCCGAAGGTCGAAAATTTGCTGTAGGCAGACGCGAGTATTTAAGTCTAGGTCCGAATGGCAACTGGGCGCCCGACAGTCTTGCCAGTGTTAGTCGGTAAAACAATGCTAGTTTACCCATGCTTTTACGATGCAAACAATTGGTTCCGAGTTCATTGGTGGTGCAGTGGTTAGATGCTGTATCTGTGATACAGCAGCCCGAGTTGTATTCCCATCAGTTTTTTTTTTATTTTTTTAAGATTATGTTTGTAAAAGGTTTTTTTTTTCATTTTGGGCATGCCTTGGGTTAGTTTTTGTTGGTTACGCTCCATCCGTGAAGTGAAATATTAAACATTCTAAAATAGTAAACAACTCACAACAATGACAATGCTGTCGGGCGCCCGGCTGCCATTGGGACCTAGACTCTAGTCACCACCTACATTTTAATATTGTGAAAAATCAAGAAGAAAGGATCACTTTTTTGACATATGATTTTGAGAAGTTCAACCCTGTCTCCGTTCGACCAACAGGCCCGGATCGCACACATTTTATTCTTAACCATCTACACTAGCCCTTTCGCTTGTCCGCGGCGTGCGCGCGCATATTTCTTTCACTTCATGCGATGCCCTCATCTCGCTTCGCTCGCTCCGGGGCGCAACCAAACAGAACTAACCCAAATCTAAAAAAAGGAACAAACATAACCTTATAAAATATTTTAAAAAGTCTTGCCATCGACAGAAATCAAACGCGGGCCATCCCTTCACAAGCATAGAATCTGATCACTGCACGACGAGACCTGCTGAAAGCAGTTTCCTGGACCGTAAACACATATTAGTCAGAAATGTGTTTGTGATGCGCGCGTGAGCCCAGAGCCTAGGGCTTGTCAGGCGGTAGGACTCGTATAGATGATTAAGAATAAAATATCTGCACCAGGCTCAACTAAAAAATACAAATGTGACACAAGACAGAGGTGAGAGGATGACTTGCGGTGTCACGCTGTCAGCTGTCACACTTGGGACTTGTTTGTGTTTGGACGAGTGTTTCGCGAGAGCTTTACTTTGGCTGCCGTCAAGGTCGAATGATACGAATGCGGATACAGACATCAAATTCATTTAAAGAAGGGGGTAGTGTTGTAAATACTCGGATGATTTAGATACTCGGTTACTCGGATTCGAATTAAAGTAATACTCGGATTAATCCTCGAATTCGTTTGGAGTAGTTAAGCACTCCGTCTGACCTCTCTCGGCCACTGTTGCCATTTAGGGCAACATGTCGTTAAAATGACATTTTGCCATAATTAGGTGACGATTTATTAAAAAAATTAAATATTTGGTGACATTTTCATATTAGCAAATTTTTAATTATCAAATCGAGAAACGAAATGAATTCGTTACTCATATGAGTATAATCCAATTAATATGTACGCTTTATACAATATATTTAAACTAGTGACATCACAATCATTCCTGTCCTGTCTTTTAACTGAACGCACCACGTTGTGCTTTGGATTGTCAAATTTCGGGGCTTCCCTGAAGCTCGGAGCATGAACGTTTCCACGCAACCGCAACCCAACCTGTTATTGCATTGCATCATTACATTACTCAATATTCGTTTGCATTATTATCGCATTGTATCTGCAAATTGGAAATCCATAATCTTTTGTCATGTGTCAGTTTCTGATTGCACTAAAATGAGTGATATTACGAAAATAGTTTTATTTTTATTTATTTATTTATTTTAATATTAATGAAGTGGAGTAATAAAGTTTGTTTTGGTTTATTCTTGAAAAAAGCTCATAAAAATTACTAAATATTGACAGCTTACTGCCCTGAATATTTGGAAGATGGCGACAAAATGATGACTTTATACCAGTCGGTGGCGACTTTTTACTTTGGTACTCTGGCAACACTGCAACAAGTTCAATTAATTATTGTCAGAAAAATGGAAACACCAGCTAATGATCAGAAGACACTGACAAATGCTTATGCAGAAAAATCAGCACCTGAACTCGTAGCACAAACTCAAACTACTTCAACAATGATCACATTTGGATAAAAAGGTTGCAGAGGTCACGACAAAAACTACTTTACAATACAAATTATTAAGATAAGATCAAAATCTATATTGCGAAATTAAAAAATGCACCCATCTCTCAATTTATTTTTTGGTTCACTTGCAAATCTTGCAATATTCCCCATATCCACCCACATTAATAAGTAGTTTCATTTCAAGTTATCTTTCTTTCCACAGACTCAACAGATAGAACATATTCTGTTTTTGTAAACCGCGCGGCTAGTAGGATTAATAATATTAATATTCGGTATCGATCATTTTATCATGTATGAACGGATGAACGAATAACGAATTAATAAACGAATAACGAATACGATTAATATGAATGACAAATGAACAGGAGCGATTAGTGGTGTCAAAAAAGTAACTACTCGTTACTATCCAATACCCGAAGTATCGAATACCGAACCATTGTCTTTATAAGATAAACAAAGACCGAACCGAGAACTCTATCGTTACTTCGTTACTTTGAATAGAGTGATTACATATTAAGCAATTTTTCGCGAGGTTAATCCAGTATAAACGGTGTTTAGGTTTTGAGCATAATCTAACGTTTTCGCGACATAACCTAATGTAGGGGAAATGTTGATGACGTCATCGATAGGTTAGCCAAGCATAATCCGGTCTGGGGCGGGTTTTGCTTGGGTTATGTCATTTGCATCAGACAGAAACTAGCGTTTTCGCCAACAAAACCGAAGTATCGCCAGTGTATCACACATTTATGTCGGTGGGGATAGGTATATGACGTATAAAGGTTAATTCATCATAAATTGGCATAATCTAAACCCAATTCGCGAAAAATCTCTTATTATCAGTGTTGCCAAATAGCGTGTAATTACACGCTTTGTGTGCGTTTTGATCGCCTTGCGTGCATTTTTCGAACACTCTCAAAAAGCGTGTATTTTGTGTGTAATTTCACAAAAAGCGAATATTTTGCGTGTAATTTTGTAATTTGAAAAACCCTTTTGTTTTTTTACGGTTTTCCAAGCCAAAGCTTCTTTACCGAAATACCATTGGCATCTATTGTAATAAAAAGTAAATAGGCCTAGACGTGCTTTCCTATTCTGATTACAAATTCAACGACATCTGTCGGACTATGGCCTACTATACACCACTTCAGTTTGCAGTTTTAGTTATCTATCAAGGCTTTGCATTTATCTATTTTCTATTAGGTAAGTGTCGTGACTGTCGTATTAGCACTGTCACCACCTAAACTTGATGGGCATGGGACTTCCCCATGGAATTTTGGTACTTACTACTTTGTTCACTGTGCGCATCGTATTATTTGTTGTTTGTTCGTTTTTTGTTTTACTTATTCCTTTCGTTGTGCTATGCATTATGCGGCTTATATTAGTGTTATTTGTTATTTTATTTTTGAGTTTAATATCAAGAATTTGAGAACTAGATCCTTGTAACAATTTTTGGTAGCCTAAACATGAGATAACGAAAGAAATAATAGATTCATTTTCCTTTGGAAATAACTTAATAGTACTTAAAGTACCGGGTTAAATTTAACCGGAATTTCTTAACCTCTGGTTAAATAAAAAATGAATGTCAAACGATAGCTTATGAAAAAACAAGATAGGAAAGTGCAAACCATTTTGCTCTATCTTATCTTTAGCCGTTTAGATTTTAAAGGCTGTCAAACTTGGTAAATGGATTAGCGGCTATTTATTTTTTTTACGGTTAAGTTTCTAAACAGTTTTTTCCTGATTTTGGGTATGTCTTGGGTTAGTTTTGGTTAGCAAACAGTTTTTTCTTGATTTTGGGTATGTCTTGGGTTAGCCCCTGGTTAGTTTCCTTTTCTTGAGCCCCCGTAGCGAGCGGAGGGGAGGGCCGTACGAAAAGTTAAATATTACTTATTGTAACACGTGCCCGTACTTTGTATGCACTTATTACGAAATATACAGCAGCTTGCATGTGTTTCCTCGAATGCATAACACAATCGTGTCGGGAACGATTCTAGACCGGCGCGACCTAGCGACTAGTGGTAAATGGTCGATTTTCAACTGTCAATATTTCAAAAACAGTAACAGATAGGTATAGGACATTATTTATGAAAGATGTCTAGAATTCTCCGCAAAATTCAAATATGCAATAATATATAGGGCGTTCCATTTAAAAAAATAAAACTTTGTTTAATCCCGCATTTGTGGAATACCCTGTATACAACTGTGCTATGCCACAAAAAACTTCACATAATACCCTTTATTTTTTGTATTTGACGTTTTTTTCGGTGCACGATTGTAATAGATCTATTACTATTTTTGTAATAGGGGGTGGCAACACTAGTCACCACGACTGTTACGTGGCAGTTGTGACAGCAGAAAATTTCCCTTGTCAAATATAAACCCAAGTGTGACAGCTGACAGCGTGACACCACAAGTCATCCTCTCACCTCTGTTGTGTCTTGTGTCAAATTTTAATGTTTTGGTTGAGCCGGGCGCAGATACTTTATTTAATCATCCACCCGCCTGACAAGCCCTGGACTTTCGCGCGCATCACAAACACGTTTCTGACAAACACGTCTTTAGGGTCGAGAAAATTGCTGTCACATACCACTACTGTCAGCGCTTAGGTTCTGTGCTTGTGAAGGGATGGCCGGCGTTCGCCTTTTTTTAAATATTTTTTAAGGTTATGTTTGTTCCTTATTTTAAATTTGGATTAGTTCTATTTGGTTGCGCCCCGGAGCGAGCGAGGCGAGATGAGGGCATTGCATGAAGTGAAAAAATTTCGCAAGCCCAGGTCTCGTCAGCCGGAAGGACTTGTGTAGATGGTTAAGAGTAAAATGTGTGCGAACCGTGCCTGTTGGTTGATCCGCTCACTCCGGGGGCGCAAGCAAACAAAACTAACCCAAACTAACCAAAGGCAATGCCCAAAATTAAGAAAAAACGACTTTGAAAAATATATGAATTAGCATGTACGCATGCGCGAAGGCTCAAAACTGCAGTAGGTAGACGGGAATTACTTAAATTAGGTAGTGTGTAAAGTGTGTATTTATGAAACTAAAAGCGTGCAATTTGAACAGACCATCGTGTAATTTCACAAATTCAGATCGGCAACACTGCTATTACACGGTAGTCGGCACTTCACTTAAGCCGGGAACACACTTTCGACACGCCACGCCACTCTGCGAGCTAGCGCGTTCCGTGGCGTGGCGTAAAATTTTTGGTTTAGAAGCACACTATAGGCAAGCAGTCGCTGTGACATATACCACACGTCAGGTGATTGCGTTTATTTCCCAATTTAATTTTTTCTCGCAGCAGCAGTATTTCTAGAAAAAATTGAATACTGATTGATAAGGGAAATTGGAAGAAGTTGGAGTCTATATCTATATATTAGAAAATAAGGCAAGTCATAGAGCATCCTGGGTACACGAAATTAACCAAAGAAGAGAAGATTTGGGCTAATTTCATAGGCTGGTATAATTATTAATTCATATTATGGATGTATTCTTATCAGATCCATACATGGAACTACATGTAAAGACTATGTACTAACATGTACTACAAAGCATGTATTCCATCTTTATTCAAACGATATTTCCAGTTTGTAAGCCAAACTTTCGTAAGAAAAAGTTTTGTCGACGAAAACATTTTTCTTATGTCAGGTGTGTCACTTTATTATCTTCACATAATTTAATAAATAATTCATTTAATTATCAGAAATTTTTAGTTCCCGTCCAATTTCCTCCCAGGACTTCTGTTTCATATGATTATCCCTGCAATCTCGGCATTTGACGTTGTATAAACAAACATTCATGCTCTCGCACCTTTTCAATAAGTAAGTCATCCATTTTAGGATTCAAATTGCATTAAAAATTACTGAATAAATTAACCCGATTCCTTTTTGGCGCCTCAGTGCTCACCACGCGTGGCAACAAAAGTGTGGATTTCCACATGCTGCAGCATGCATGGAGTGTGACGTCAGCGTGGCGTGGAGTGATTTCCGTGCCGTGCGGTGTGTGTGTTTCCGGTCCATATAAAAGCATTGTTTTAGAAGCTCCGCACTTTTTGCATAGCACGCCACGGTACACGCTAGCTCGCAGAGTGGCGTGGCGTGTCGAAAGTGTGTTCCCGGCTTTACGAGACTCACCGCTATGGTCGGTTGGTCGCAGCATATTTTGTCATATTTCGTCTCGTTGCCTTGAAATATTTGCAGTGCTGTTCCATTGTTCTAATGAATTTTGGTTATGAAAGGTATGTCGGACCTTATCGAATTTATGAGCTAAGGTGACATTATAGACCTTATATTAAATGGACTACTTAATTTCAGAGAGGAGAAGTAGTCTGGGCCGCGATTTTCGAAACCATTCGAGAACACAAAGAATCTCCCTTTATTCTTTGTCTTCGAGAGTAAACCGCATACGAAAAATGGCCGCGTTCGTATAAAATTGGGTCTAACCCGATTTTCGACTGCTCAAGCACGAATCGCCTACGAACATTTTCGTATGGTTTCTTTCGAGTGTACGGATAGGTGTAGATACCTAACCTAAGATAGTATCAATAAACTTTCTTCTATGGATAGTAGCATAAACCCATATACTTATATATGCATAAACAGCGTTACCAGGTCTACTATTTTTATAGTAGATCTACTATTTTTGACCTTTGGCTACTATTCTACTTTCTTAAAGGTAAATTCTACTATTATTTAGAGAAAAACAGAACACTTGATTAAATATCCTAAAACTACAAGAAAAAATTAAACAATTAAACAGAAATCTTAAAATTCTAACATATCATCTTAATTATTTTTGTGCAGTGCGATTACGTTGCTATTTTTGTGCAGTTTTTAAAATTGGCACCACCACCACAAGTTCTGTATATACATATAAGGTTTGTTCCAACCGACTAGAAAACCGTACGTGGGACCGTCATTTCTAGTTGTCATTTCACTTTTGAAGGCAATAAATAACATGTCATGTTGACAAACGAATTATGCTACTGGAAATTACCGTCCCGTGTACGGTTTTCATGGCCAGTTGGAACAGACCTTTAAGGGACTCACCGGCTCGCCCTTTGAATCGTTTAAACGTCATTGGCATTTTACTTGCGACTTGTTAGTCTGCGTGTTTACTCAAAACCGACGGAATAATATTAAATAGGATCGTTTTTAGTTTTATTTAAAACCTAGACAGTGAATTTGTAATCTACTATTTTCTTTATTCAATCTACTATTTTTTTTACATCAATCTACTACCTAACTATAAAACTGATCTGGCAACACTGTGCATAAACCTAACTAGTAGTTAGGTTTATGATAGTAGTATGTATTTGTGTTTTATTGCAAGGTAAATTTATAATAGGATCGCCCACCCATTTAATAATCCTTTTGAGTTTTGAGGAATATTCAGACAGGCAATTTGTAAAACTTTATACTCACAAAACATGTAGCTTCAGATTTAATAACTATTAGGGGGATGTTTATCTAGGAAGTTTATGAGCTCTTTTTTTTGTTCAGCGGAAATATTCCCACATTTATTATTACGAGCAGGAGCAGCAGTTCTTAAAATCGCCCATTTTTCTATAATAATTATACCAAAAAAACAAATCAAAACTTAAAGGGAATATCGAGGTTATGTTATGTTGTGCTTCCACTTCTCTCGTCAAAAACCGTACGATTATGCGGCGTTGCCGGTTGCTGCTTTCTTCGTATACGAACTTTTAATCGAATGGTGTTGAAAAATACATAATCTGCACCGTACACCAAAAATTTCGTGTGGAAATATTCGTACATGCAAATATTCGTGTGAACTCGAAAATCGGGGCCCTGAAGGGAAAGAATGTACAAAATACATTATTTTTTCATTGTAATTATGACCTCTGAGTACCTGTATTTTTTGATATTTTTTTTATATTCTAGATATGTTGTGTTTGTTTAGTTTTCTAGTACTTTAGGGTTATTATGAGAATTGTTCATAAGTAAATACAGAGATTATAAAGTATTTATATTATTTACTATGTAATAATGAACATTTTTGCAGTTTGTGTTACATACATGTTTTGTTTCCTCGTGTTATTTCATAATTATGAAAAAAGTTGTCGATGACCCAAATAACCAAATATATGAAGCAAGTGCCTTAACTTCATACACGTTCGTAATTAAACAGGATTTTAGAAGAGCACTTAGAATTTTCTTATTAGCCAAATAAAAATTATGATTGCTAAAGATGAAGGTATTGCAGTAAACATTATGATAAATGATAGTAACCATAGATAAATATTAAGGGGGAAAGTAACGAATCATACAATACCCAAAATATACCTACTAATCGAAGTAATCAAAGTAACGAATATTTGAAACGATTACTTTATACCAAAGTAACGAAAAGTAACGAGTATTCAAAAGTAACGAAAATCGACACCACTAGGAGGGATGCGATGATGCGAACGACGCGACGACACCGGGCCGGAAAGAATCAAATGAACGCTTTTAAAAATCATTCGATTTCGAATTCATATAGTAAAATACTCGGATTAATCCGAGGATTTCAATACTCGGATCCAACGAGTAATTTAATTCGAATTCTTACATCACTAGAAGGTGGATTCTTTGTGAATGTATTCGCGAAAACACATGCAAGCTGCTGGATATAACAATAAGTAATATTTGACTTTTCGCATGGTCCTCCGCTCGCTACAGCGGCTCAAGAAAAGGAAACTAACCAGGTGCTAACCCAAATGTAACCCAAGACATACCCAAAATCAAAAAAAAAGCGTGTGCACTATGTGCACATATCAGAAGTGAAACTTCTTAAACTTAAGCTGGATTTATAGATTGACATAACATAAGCATAGCATAAGCATAAGAAGTTAAACATTCATATTTAAGTTAGGCAATTTATAGATCGACATAACATAAAACACAACATAAGCTTGACATAAGAAGTTGACCAATATTCAACTTCTTATGTTATGTGCTTATGTTCGACCAATGAAAACACAGAATTTTAATAATATTTACCTTTTGAGAGAATGACATATGCGATGTTCAATAAAATTTGGCGTTTTGGCTTTATGAGTGCTTGTTCTTTTTGAGAACGGTAAGGATTTATAAATTAATGTACATAAGACTCTATAATATACTTCTTTAAAACATTTTAAACAAAATTATGAAATTTGTAAGGTTAGTATTTTCGATTTACGGCTCAAGCGCAACATAGCACAAGCCCATTTTATAAATCGACCATTTCTTGTAATGTGCTTATGCTATACTATGTGTATGCTATGCTTATGTTATGTCAATCTATAAATCCAGCTTTAAACGTCCTAGCCTCGGCTTGGTTAAAAAGTGCTTTTTTTAAAATATACCACTCAATTTAAAGTTTCGCTTATGTCTTGACAAGGTAATAGAGAAGACCCCATATTTTTATCTTGTAAACTAACAAAGATATCCCAATAATTATACGCATTTTAAAATCCTCTACAGGCGTAGCCGACTATATCAAAATCGGCCTCTCCTATTGGTCGATCCGCATGGCGCTACGGGGGCTCAAGAATAGGAAACTAACCAGGTGCAAACCCAATCTAACCCAAGACATACCCCAAATCAAGAAAAAAAGCTGTTTGAAACATAATTTAAAAAAAAAAAATAAAAAGCAACGGGGTTCGAACCCGTGTTTTCCAGGTGAAACCCAACGATCTAAACCTCTACACCACGAGAACTCTTGCGAGAAATTGATTGCATCACGAAGACATATTGTAATATAATACGAGATAGATCGACCAATAGGAGAAGCCGATTTCGATAACTCGCGTCTAGAAATTATAATATACTTTGCCTCCTTGGCTTTCACAAGGTCAGAGTGCGCCCGTAAATATCTTACTGCTGCTCGCCGATTGGATTTAAGTACAAATACTGCCTGTAAATAATTGTTTGTGTAAATGTGAATCGTTGTTGGAAAAGGTGTAAGTAAGATTGGATTGTCGTACTGCATTTATTTTTTTTCCTGATTTTGGGTATGCATTGGGTTAGTTTGGGTTAGCACCTGGTTAGTTTCCTTTTCTTGAGCCCCCGTAGCGAGCGAAGCGAGCGGAGGGTCTTACGAAAAGTGAAATAATTGGCATCAGCGCTGGTTCCTGCGCGAGAATTAGCCGCACCTTGATTTTCAGATGTGGATCATGCACCGACTGTGCACCTACCGTGTCGTTTTTACTGTACATCAAAAAATTGTATGTTCCATATAAAACGCACTGAAGCCCTGATTTACATTTTTACACATATAGGACTGTGCTACGACCGTGTTGCGGTCGCCCAGTGTTAATGTTTTGATGTACAGTAAGTCTTAAGAAACTAGCAGCTCTGAACAAGATTTGGACGAAGAAATCCAACATTTGAATGAAAATCAATAATTAAATAACAAAATTGATCATAAAAAAGTAGAAATTCTATTTTCAAAATATATTTTGGTGCGAAACATCTACAGGTACTAACAAACCGTTTGTACCTAAAAAAATTCGTAGATTGGTTAATTGTCTTTATATCTTCATTCGTAGTACTCGTAAAATAGTATGTTCAAAATATGTTTGGCCAAATAATTAATAAAGACATTTCTTTTTGGGCTAAAGCATGTACTAGTTGTCAATAATTTAAAGTAGTTCTACACACAAAATCAGAGTTTGGTAAATTTCCGCAAGCAAACTTTTCTTTCGAACACATACATATAGATTTAGTTGGTCCATTTCTTCCATTCAATGGAAGCACTTACATTTTGACAGTGGTAGATCGCTTCAGCAGATCACCAGAAGCTTATCCTATTAAAAATATTAATGCTAATACAATAGCAAAAATACAATTTTCACAATTCATTTATAGATTATTTGGAGTAACTAATTTAATTTCAAAAGACCAAGGAAGTCAGTTAAAGAGTAAAATGTTTACTGAGCTTGGTGCACACAAAATTCATACAAATACTTACCACTCTTAAAGTAATGGAAAAGTAGAACGTTTTTGCAGATTTACGAGCTTAAAGTCCAGACAAAACTGTCTGATGAAATTCCTATAATTTTATTGGGTTTTCATACAACACTCAGAGATGATTTAAAACGTTCATCAGCTGACTTGGTTAGGGGCCAAACATTACGCGTTCCTGGTGAAATGTTCTCTTCTTCCTCAGATATTACAGATTCTACTGGTTTCAAAGCTAAAATCCTATATGGATATTATCAAATCAAATCCTACACGAATTAAACCAATAATAAGATTTTCATGTATGAAGACTCAAGTTCTTGTAAATATACGTTTTCATACGAATCACAAAAAAACTCACAACTTGTAACAACCATGTAAAGGACCTTTTAAAGTTATTCGCAGATATAATAGTATATTATGATATAAGTGTATAAGAGGGCCTTTAAAGCACGCGCGACATATTTTGTAAGTCGCAAGGGCTTTAAAGGCCTCTTATACACGTATATCATACGCTATTTTTTATTACGAATGCATCATAATCTCAAAAATGTTTTAAATATTAAACTTAAGGGATATATTGACGAATATATTAATCTGTCACATTTGACATGATCAAATGTTTCTATAGCAACCTTTAAAAAAGTAGGCGCATTATAAACATAATTTTAAGCACGCTGCAGCGTGCGATAATCGTTGATTATGATGCATGCGTAATAAAAAAGTACATTTGTACTTTGGTGTTTGCACTCGACGGGCGTTTCACCTGTTTTAATCATCTCTTTATGATGTGCAAAACTTAAGTTTCGATATTGCGGATAAAACTCTGTTTTAGTTAAACTAGCTTACCCTGAAGATCCGCTTGTACAAACCATGTACAAAAAACCGTCTCTTTTATGTTAAATTGATCTAATATTGTTACTTGTCCAATTACCTCTTATTTTATTT
Organism: Pissodes strobi; assembly: GCA_016904865.1. Classification (NCBI taxonomy): domain Eukaryota; kingdom Metazoa; phylum Arthropoda; class Insecta; order Coleoptera; family Curculionidae; genus Pissodes; species Pissodes strobi. Next base: position 37,177 of record MU190615.1, read on the forward strand.
TTTTATGAAGGTTTATTGTGATAAACCTGGTCATATTTTGATTTAATTTAAACGTGGTTTTATTTGGTAAAATGCCTTACTTTATATAAATCTTTTGTAACTAAGATATAATAATAAAAGAAAATATAAAAAAAGAATTATAAAAAAATCTTAATTGTCAAGGTACAAAAATAAGTTCATCACAGACTTAACATACTTACATAATAAGTGACCCAAGATATTTATGCCGAATTAAGTTTCATAATTGTTCAGGCTTATTTATGCATAGTCCTTAAACATGTTCAGTATTTTCATGTTCTATGTGTGTTTCAGGTACTCCCGCAGAGGTAGCATTGATTAGAATGACTGCTGACGGCAGGCTGCCTTTGGGTGAAAGAAGAAATTACAAGAATGTTTTTGATGCACTTTTTAGAATTTACAGAGAGGAAGGTAATGTATATAATCTTCGAATTTTCTTTAAATTGAGTTTGGTTATTTCTTGCTATAATTTAGATTGCTCTGACGTAAAGCTAGTGTATCATTTTTAGGGTTCAGACCCCCATGTTTTGCCATTCAACTACCGCAAATGTAGTTTTCGATGTTGTGTAGGTATATGTTTCTCACCAGATCCAATTTTTTCGCCCTGACAAGAGCTCAAAACTCCTCCGGCTTCTTCCTTCAAGTGTATGAGATCATATTAATATTTTGAGAACTGATATTTAAATCATCCTCTTTGGTCCACTTTCCGCCACGAGAGATCTCTTCACCCTAAAGTCATTGCATTTTATATTTAATGAAACCTCATATTTTTTAGGTATCTTAACTCTATGGAGAGGTGCTGTACCTACCATGGGAAGAGCTATGGTCGTTAATGCTGCTCAGCTTGCAAGCTATTCTCAAGCAAAACAATACTTAGTCAGAACAGGGTATTTCCATGAGGGTATTTTCTTGCATTTCTTGGCATCCATGATTTCCGGTCTCGTAACTACTGCTGCTAGTATGCCAGTGGACATTGCGAAAACTAGGTAAGAAATTAAATTGAATGAATTGTTAGCTGTTTCAGTTTTCCGTTTTTTTTTTATCTACAAACTTCTATAAACAAAAAACATTTTAGAATACAAAATATGAAGACCATAGATGGAAAACCGGAATTTAAGGGACCGCTAGATGTTCTAGGTAAAATCCTAAAAAATGAAGGAGTATTTGCATTATGGAAAGGCTTCTTCCCGTACTACTTCCGTTTAGGACCGCACACCGTGCTAACATTCATATTCTTAGAACAAATGAATGGAGCCTATAACAAACATGTTCTAAAGCAGGAAAGTCAAGCAACTTTGTAGAAATAGAAAAGTATACGATTTGGAAAGGTAGAAGATTGTTTATAAGCAACCCTAGTGATCAGGTGAAAATGCTATTAATTGAAACTTTTATTGCAAAGCTGGCGTAATCAAGATATTGGTTCTCCTTGGTAGAGAGTACAGTACAATAGCTCTACAAAACTTTAGGGTCGACAGGCTTAATGAAACAGGAAAGTTCAAGGGTGAGCAGATGAAAAAAGCTTTTTAACTCATGGTGAAGCTAGATATGATTTTAATCCTTGCATGTGGATTAATGTATTTAGAATCAGTCTTTTGACAAAATGCAAAACTTATTTTAACAGAAAAACTATACCTGTAGCAGTATAAAAGATTTACTGTAGCAGGAATCATAATTTTTAAGATATATAACTAAATTTTCGGAATATTTACATCTTAAATTCTCTAGATCAAAATTTTTCCTCGTGCTTAATCTGCGACAAAACCTCTTCTAACTACAATCAACTCTTTTTCAATCTTTGTGTATGTGGCTTTAATTTTAAAACTGTATCCTTCAATATATAAAGCAATAACCTAAGGAACCCGTTTAAAACAATTTTTTATACACATTTAAACTAAATTTTTGTTTTAATTCATTGTCAGGCAGGCGCAGATATAGTAGTTATTATCTATCGAATTATGTTCTTTTTTTATTTCAATTATCACTTTTCCCATTTATTGCAATTTTATACGTTTTACTACGTTTGTTTGTGCATAACTTTTATACAATTTTATTGTTCATCTTAGACATATGGAGAAACTTAATAAGCTATAACATTTTCTCCACTTACATTGGTTTTAATTAGTATTGCATGAATGCATTTGTATCAAACACCTACTATATTTTACATCTAAAAAATTAATATGCTTTTGACAGTTTTTTTTTCATTTTCATTTATTTACATATACATATATAGCCTCTGTAGTGGCAGCAGAAACTGTTGTTGCCATCAACGGCAAGTTGAATGCAGCTGAAGGTTGTTCCATTTTGATGCATTTTAGTAACTCACTATTTTCTCACTAAATTTAAAACTTTCGGCTTGTCCAGGGGCCCAACGATCCTCGTTACGACCCTGCATTATCAAAAACTCCCAAATGTGTGAAGAACTGCTTAGTGAAGAATAAAAAGATAGAACCCATAAAATTACACATATGTGAGCCTTTATTGAACAAACACTAGATTTAGATTTTCGCCTTTTCTATATCTCTAATATTTAGGTTTGTATTCAGAACTATGAATGACGCAACTTTGTTAGAATTTAACCATTCTTGTTTGATTTTTGAATATTTTTCCGTACCCTAATAGGACAGGGAATTTATTAATAAAATAACTGAAAAACTGCTAAAAGACAATGTGATGTGCAATGCTAGTCAAATTAATCTGCTTATGAAATACAACTTCTATGATATCACGTTTTATTACCTTATGCGTAATTACTGAACAATTATATAAAACCACTTTTTCGGACAGGAAGAAGATACTTAGAAAATTATGCATTATTGTCTTTTTTGTCAGCGGTGTTATATACAATTTTGTCTAATTTCCATATGTATGTATTTCTCTTTATGAAAGTTTTTATTTATACATCAAATATATATACTAAATATTATAACAAATTTTCAGATGTCTGAAATTGTACGTGAAATTATAACAACATTTTCGTCAGATCAATAAAGTTTTATTTAATACGTACGCGGTTTACAGGTCTAATTATAGAATCTATTTTTCTACTTTATCTACAAAAATGTGTACTGTAGTCACAACCTTGAAATGTCTATACTACTAGAAAGTAAAAAGACTTCTTCACTTCTCATATATCATGCGTTATTTACTCTTTGTGCTGATAAGTAGCAAGCTTTGGTCTCATACATTTAACATCTCATTTTTATTACGAATATGTGAAGTAATAATTCTTGAATTCAATTGATTATAAATCAGTCAAGAAGAAGTTTTTCTATTTTAAATATTTACACTAATGTTATATATTGTAGCCAATTTGTCTTTAGATTAAGAATATAATCTATAAACTTACATTTTTTACAAAGTGCAGGCTGAAACTATTGGCAAATTTTTGTGTTAACATCTCATAAATATAAATCAACAGCTTTATTATATACAAACATGGTTAATTATAATATGT
>JAEQML010052848.1:0-41513 GCA_016904865.1 Pissodes strobi
GCCCTATCAAAATAGCTCAAAGTGAATATATTTATCTGGGCGATCCTGCCGTTTAAGAAATATAATTAAGTATAATATACCGATAAATCAAACAATAAGAATCAAAATTTAAACAATCCCTGTACCAGAGTTACATAAAATAGTTCAAATAAAGAAGATGGTTTAAATCAGCATGGTTTGTTTCACTTGATACTAGTGCAAATACCCGCGCGTTATAGTTAGTGTGAAGGAAAATTCGTTCGCACTTTGAAGGACAATCACTACGCAATTATATAAAAATAGCGTTTATTAAAAACAAGAAATAAAGTAACCTACAAACAAACAATAAATAAACAAAGTTCTAAACGTAAAAATAGGCTTACTAAATGATAGGCAAATAATACAAATATGAAAAATGAATGAATAAGTGCTGGTCTTTAAGCAATAATTATAACGAAATGTCGACTTTGAAAACTTCAGCTACTTACATCATCCCTCATAAAACATGTCCCAAATAATTTATAATAATAGCAAAAAATGTCATTATTTTCAATACTGATGAGTACTTCTGTAAAACTCTATCCATAGCCATCTTCATTTAAAAAAACTTTAACTTTGACTGTATGCGTCAGAAATTAAATAAAGAGTGACTGGAAACTAAGAAGAAAGATTTCTTTTTCTTAAAGGAGTAAAGCCAAAAGTACTTTTAATACAGGATAGGAACTACATACATATTGTCACATACACTCTGAAAATTCAGCTACCCAACATCGTATATTCCGTCACTTAAAACACGTCGTTACATGTTTCTGTCTTACTTGGGGCACAGTCAAAAGCTTGTGGGAAGTCCGGTAGTTGCGTCCAAGCTAAATCCAATCTGAAAGGTAAGTACGTATTAAGAAATGTGGTTTCTCAGATAAGAAGAAGATAAAGTAGTATTATTTCGGACGTTTCTCCTTTGATTAATCGAGGTTCCTTCAGCGATCTTGTTCGATTTACATGGGCTTAATATTGTCACGAATTGTATTTTTTCTTGGTGACGCCACGCCTTATTTAGCGTGCAGGAGAGTAGCCCAGATTTAGGAACGCACTACGTCAAGTTGAGAAGAGATAATAAAGGAGACACATCGATAAAAAACAATAACAAGTTTATTTACAAACAAACTTAACAACGGTTAGACTGTATGCTAATAAAGGCGTGTTTAAGTTTATAGATGAATTAAGAGTTTACACTATACCCAATTAATATTAAATGCATGTCTTCTCGAGGGAGGCTTAGTTCAAAATTTTTCTAGAAAGCTACGTCACTTTTATTAATAAAGTTTATGGGTTATGTTGTCTTATTTATGTATTCGTTCTGATATTTATAAGGTAAGTCTTTCTGGTTTAAGTTTATCACAGATTTCTAAGGCACTTCCACTACTTTTTAAAAATCCCCAAAAACTATCCCTTTACTGGAAATTCTGATACTTCACTCGTAAATTCGACTCTCCCTACTTTTAGTATCCCCCGAATGTCGTATACCTGTGCATACGTCCATCCAGGTTAGGTAAGGATCTGATCGCCCTGGACCTGTGTCCAGGTGTTCACAGATAGATAGATAGATAGATAGATAGATAAACATTTTATTAATTTCAATATGAAAAATTACATACAGTACCCCTTAAAGGGCGTGGAACCATGTCAAATACAATAACAATTACTTGCTATATTCAGCTCCTACCTAATGTCTTTCTTTCTTCATCATTGAAAAATTCACTTAGTTTGTAAAAAGCTTTAACTAAAAGATACTTTTTTATAACTTTCTTAAGCTCATTCCTTGGAAAAGAATTGAATATTTTTATCACAGAGTATTTAACGTTTTTCTGTATATAAGAAAAGTTACAGTTTTTACAGCACAAGTTATTTTTATTTCTGGTATAATGATCATGTCCTTTGCCACAATCTAAAAATAAATCCATATTATCCTTCACGAACATGACTGCGTCCAGAATGTAAAGACTTATTAATGTTAATATTTTTTTGTCAATAAAAACAATTTTACAACTTTCAGTATATTTCATTCCATAAATATTTCTAATACAACGCTTCTGCAGCACCATGACACGATCTATATCTGAGGAATTTTCCCATAGTACTAATCCATATCTCAGCCTCGACTGAATGTAAGCATGGTATGCAGTGGTAGCAGCATCCACACCCACACTATTAGATACGATGCGAAGAGCATAGGCAAACCTGGCAACACCCAGAGCAACTTCAATAATGTGTGCCCTCCAGTCCAGTCTACGATCCATGTGTACGCCCAATAGCAAAACGGCGTTAGACGACACCACTTCACTTCCATTATAGGAGACGCTAATTTCGTTGTTTACTCTATTGCCAAAATAAACTATTTGAGTTTTAGATAAATTGTAAGAAGCAAATTTTGGAGAGGCGACGTGCGACGTTCAAATAGGCGAGGACGTGACAACCCTGGAAAACGAATGGCGCAGCAGTAGAATCGAATCGGTGTTATATAATACGGAGTATATAGATAGATTAGAAATAAGGCGTAGATATAGTTATTGTATGAATAGCAGAGTCGACTCATGGCGTTATGTAATTATGATGACTATACTGGCGAAGCTTTAAAGTGTAAGGCGGAAACATTAGCGGCTGTAATAATATTGGCGAAATAAAACTTGTTACTAATAATTAGGCGTTTACAGATCAGAAGTCGGGATAACCTACGTATTGTGTTATTTGTTGTGGAGAACGGTCAAATACGCGATTTCGGCGAGTTAAATCGCAGTGGCAACTTCTTTTTTTGTGAGTGGCGATATCACAAAAACTCATAACAAAAGGCGGGCGTTTGTTGCTATCCTTGACAGTGGATTGACATTTGGCGATTTTTCAGATATTCACGATAATAATAAACAAGTGTGTGCTAATTAATTAGTGATTATTGTAAAAATTGTGGCGTATTTTAACTATGTTTATTGGCATTGGTGTTTAAAAGGCGTTTTTCAAGTGATTTCCTATGGAGGAAGGCAGAAGTGACGAGTTAGAGCTCGATTACGAGTTGGAATTGAGCGACGGTGACCACGGCGAAGGCGATTCGGCGATAGAAGACGAAACAGTCTCCATGGTACATAAGCTGTTGAAAGGCGCTTTGGCAACTAGTATCCAGCAGATTGTGGCGGCCGAAATGGCAAGGGCGGCGAAGCAAAAGGCGGCCGAAATGGTAAAGGCGACGAAACAAAGGGCGGCCGTTGGTACTGGCGGTACCAAGGGCAACAAGAAGGGCGAAAAATCAGGTGAGAGCGTTCCTCAGGCGGTAGTAGAGCATGCTTGTAGCGATAGGGCGGACTCCGCTTGCAGTTCGGGCTGTATAGGGTCAAGGGCAAGGGCAGGCGGCGACATTATTGACCCTTTCGATCCTGACAGCCGGGACTGTAACGTAGTCAGGTGGTTGAGCAAAATTGATCAGTTGGGCGATATTCATGAATGGTCGAACTATGAGAGAGCGTATTTTATGCAGGCGAAATTGCAAGGCGCAGCAAGGGGCTGGTTTAATCGGCTCGATGAATATGACCTCTCATGGGAAGACTGGAAGGCGGCTCTTAGGAAGGCGTTTCCTACAGTGCATGACTTTGCTCAGCTGCTCAAGGAGATGATAGTGAGGGTTAAATTGGACGGCGAAACCATGACCCATTATTATCATGATAAAATGGCGTTGATCGAAAGGTGTGAGCTTTCAGGCACAAAGGCGCTTTCGTGTCTGATTGACGGTCTACCTCTCGATCTACAGGCGAATGCGAGGGCATTTGGTTGCTCTTCCCCTGGCGACTTGTATACTGGCTTTCTTTCCTCTTTTGACAGATATCGGCGTCCATCAACCGATATTGTGAAATTGGAGGGGCGAGGAAGTCCAGGATCATGCGCAGGCGAAGGCGACGAAGACTTTGCGATCTTCTGAGGCGATTCTCAAATTGAGAGAGGCGTTTGGCGAATTTTGGGTAGGTACCCAAGGCGTACTATTTCCAACTGCTGGCGCGGGCTGGCGTTTACGAGCAAGGCGTTTGCTGACTTTTTGGCGAGGCGAGGTGTAAAACACCGAGGGCGAAAGGTTAGGTTGAAAGGTGCATGCAAGTCAGTCTGACTGGCGAGCTGCAAATGGTGAATGCTTTGTTGGCGAAAGGCGAGACCTATGGCGATTTAAGGTCCAAACTTCTTTTGAGATAGCAAAAGGCGAGTGCGAACCTGACAAAGGCGTAAAATAAAGGTGATATTCGACAAAAGGCGTTAGGTTGCAACCACAGGCGAAACCCTTAGGGTAGGCGATTTGGTGTTATGGCGAATGTACAGATCGATAAGATCTGGTTGATTTACTGGCGAGTTAAATTAATGAGGGCATTAATTGTTGCAGGATGGCCGAATGTAACAAGCAAATTTTGGAGAGGCGACGTGCGACGTTCAAATAGGCGAGGACGTGACAACCCTGGAAAACGAATGGCGCAGCAGTAGAATCGAATCGGTGTTATATAATACGGAGTATATAGATAGATTAGAAATAAGGCGTAGATATAGTTATTGTATGAATAGCAGAGTCGACTCATGGCGTTATGTAATTATGATGACTATACTGGCGAAACTTTAAAGTGTAAGGCGGAAACATTAGCGGCTGTAATAATATTGGCGAAATAAAACTTGTTACTAAAAATTAGGCGTTTACAAAATTTAATAATAAGTAATTTTCTGTAAAATACTCATTAAGATATTGCATTGTATTCATGACTTTTGTGAGCAGAAGATCCTCACTGGTTTCACTAAAAATTAAAGTGGTGTCGTCCGCATACAGCACCATATGCTCAGGCGACACTTCAGGCAATTCATTGGTGTAAATGACATATAAGAGGGGTCCAAGGACAGAGCCCTGAGGAACGCCCTTCTCTAATAAAATTCTGTCTGATTTCAGCAAATTGCCAAACTTGTCACACTCAACCACCTGCTGAGATCTTCCCGTTAAATATGATTTAATTAATTTTAAAGCAATCCCTCTAATTCCACATAAGTTCAATTTTCCACATAAAATATCATGATTTACACTGTCAAATGCCTTCGAAAGGTCAAGGCACAGGGCAGCAGTTTGATATCTATTATTTAAAGAGTCTAGTACTTTTTCTAAGGGGTGATAAACTGCACGAACTGTGGAACTGTGCTCTTAGCCTTTTGAAAGCCATTCTGCTTATCTGACAGTATAGAATTATTCTCTAAGAATGTAATGAATCGACTATAAATAATCTTTTCAAAAATCTTATTTACATTGGATAATAACGAGATGGGTCTGTAATTCCATTCTTGGTCTTTCTCATCCTTTTTATGAATGGCTTTAACATAAGCATTCTTCAGCAAACTTGGAAAGTTACCTGTAGTAAAGCATAAATTTATGATATGCGCAATTGGTTCTGAAATTATATTTGAGACAGTTTTTAACAGTACAACAGGGATTTCATCCTCACCAACAGATTTTTTGTTTGTAAGCCTATTTATTGTTAGTTTAACTTCATATGGTGTGACAGGCAAAAGAAAAATTGTATTGTTGACACTTGTGTTAAAGAATTTATTCCAATTTTTACCAGAAAGAGAAGGACATGCTGTCACAAAGTAAGTGTTTATTATAATAAATGTTATTTATTTAAGATCAGGTTCTCATTGTTATATTTATTTGAAAAATTTGTAAAACCGCTAGAGGTAGTTTTTTTGTTGAGATGTGATTTCTTTTACTATACTCCAAGTAGCCTTTGTTTTATTTTCAGAATTTTCTATCACAGAGTGATGGTGTAACTGCTTAGCTTTTTTGATAACTTTTTTTAAAATCTAACAATACTTCTTAAAATACGTTTTAGTTATTTGACCTCTAAGTTATTTAAAACATATAATTCTTTTTTTCCTACATGCAATTTTGATACCCCTTGTAATCCAATTCTTTTTTGTTTGTTTAGTTTTTTTCATAACAAATATCTTTTTTAGCAGATCAGTGATAGTGTTCGAAAAGAGTTGATATGCCATGTCAACATCCCGGCTATTATAAAGTTGTAGCCAACTGACCTGAGTCAATTCTTCCTTATAATGATATAATTTATTCTTTGAGTAGACCCTCTGTATTCTATAACTAGTTTTTTCCAAATTTACATCTGATATCGCTAAGACCTGTGCATGATGGTCAGATAGTGCCGTATTTAAAAAATAGCCCCTACACAAATCTACTTTTAGGTTACAAAAGATGGTTATCTATGAGCGTAGATGTATTCTGAGTCACTCGTGTGCGCTCAGATATAAAAGGAGATAAGTTAAATGAATACATCAATTCCAATAGCACATTTGTATGCTCATTTTGTTCAAATAGATTCACATTAAAGTCACCTCCTATCACAACCGTATATGATAGATAATTAGCATATATACAATTTAATACATTCTCTAAACTTTCGATACATGAGTCAAAGCATCCTAAACCTCGTCTATAAATATATTCCACAGTACCCTCAATACTCTTCTCGGAAATCCAATTTACCTCACAAAAGTCCTGAGTATCCGCACAGAATATACATGCTCCTTCCTGTTTCATTGTTTTTCTGACAAAGCATGAGACCAGTGAATATCCATCAATTTTTGTAAAAGAAGATTCCATCTCGCCCAACCAATGCTCAGTGATCATAACAATATGTGGCTTGTTTACTAGGGTCTCAAACAGGACCTCATGTCAGAGACTTTATTGCGCAAGCACTGAATGTTTTGGTGCATAATGTACAACACTGATGTGTCATTTGCCGTTGCTATTTTGGTTCTATTTACATTAGTACTTGCAGAATTTAGCTGCTATGAAGAAACCGTCACTACACTCGAGTCCACATCATACTGTATCATATTACGTTGTTTATCAACTACTTTTTTCAGTGTTGGACACTTTATATCATATGCTGTATGTTCAGTTTTAAGACCCAACTTATACCTATCATTGGCCAAACAACAATTTATACATTGCCACCTTATATTTTTACACTCTCTTGCATCATGATCTTCACTCATACATCTTCCACATGTCTTCTTTCCAGTACATTCCTTTGCAGTATGTCACAGCTGACAGCAATTGTAGCATCTGATAATATTGACATATTCGAAGCATCTACATGAGTTATGACCAATAAAAAGTCTTGCATCATTTTTTACCAATACATTTTGAAAGGTTAAGGCATCACATTCGATAATTGCAAGATGTGTTTTTATAATTTTTTTGATGGCAATCATTTTAACCATACTTGTTTCACTAAAAATACCCTGATTTTGAAGTTTTAAGACTTGCTCCAGCTCATCATGTTTGTAATCATTTTCTATTCCGACAATTTTTATTTTTGGGTTTTTTTTACTTGGTATTGTTGTTTTAAAATTGATTCCTATGCTTTGTTCCAAATTTGACTTTAGGACATTGGCATCTCCTTCGTCCCTACATCTGATTATTATACCTCCATTTTTCGTTTCTCTCATTCCTCTTATTCCAATGCCTAATTTAATTGGATCCACATTTTGCAGTAACAAACACCGACACGATGAACGTACCGTCGTACCGGGTGTCGTATCACAGATATGGGGGTTGTGGGATAGAACAACTAGAAGTGTACGCACCTGTGTGCTGTACCGCAACTAGATTGAGCGGAGTTGAGAGACCCGAAAGCCTGATGAACTTGGCTTTTGCCTGCATATTTATATGTTACAAGATGCTGATGGCTGCATCATTAAGGATTCAAATCGCTCCCGTCGACCACTCAAGTTGTTTATAATTAACAGTGAATGTTTATATAACATTTGTCAAGTTCAAGTTCAAACTTAGGACATAATGATATTTAATTATTAGGTTTATGCTTTTTAGTAGTTCACAATACTCTTTATTGCTCTATAGCGACACATTTGGCTAAACGAAACATTAGAGGATATACATATTGAGAGAGGAAATCGTCAAAGATGTATGCTCTAGCCGCTTTTGTTCAATTTATATGCAGAAAAAAATGTTCAAAGAACGAAGGTTATAATTGCCAATGGTGTCATCAACAACTTAAGATATACTGACGACACAAATAAAAATGACAACGGTCACAGATCAACGCCGTTTTTAAATATCAAGAAAACCAAATGGATGATCATCAGCAAAACGACAGATAACAGGATAGATGGTGAAATAGTGGAGAGAATACAATCATAAAATTATTTGGGACGCTAGTTAAATGAGAGATGGGACATGTTTCAGGAGACGAAAAACAGAACAGAGCAAGCAAGAACCTCATTTAGAAAAATGCGTAAAGTAGTGACCAACAGATCACTAAAAATATCTGTAATAATTCGTTTGTTGCGCTGCTATGTCTTTAGTACTTTTTTTTTCTATGGGATGGAGGCATGGACCAAACAGTAACCATCACTGAAACCATGTGCAAAAGGATAGATGTGGGCTTACTGTAGAATTTTAAGAGACACAGCGCCCAACGAAGCCGTTTTAGATCGCTTGAATAAATAAGGGGAATTACTAGGAAGAATCACAAGAAGGAAATTAGAGTAGTTTGACCATACGGATACACAAGAGTCTAGAGAGCCAGCGTCCACTTTGTCTCCCGACCTTCCGCGCAAAATATTTCGTAAAAAGTGCATCCAAAGTACGGGCACGTATTACAATAAGTAATATTTCACTTTTCGCATGGCTCTCAACTAACCCAAACTAACGCAAACAAACCCAAACTAACGCAAACTAACAAACTAACCGTAATTAACCAAAGTATTCCAGATTAAACAAAAATAATCGAAACTAACTTTAACTAGCCAAACAAGCGCATTGAGACGAGCGCGCTACCCAAACTAACGCAAACTAACCCAAACTAACGCAACCTAACCCAAACTTAACCCGCACTTAACCCGCCCTTAACTGAAACTAACCCAAACAAATCTAACTATGATTTTGGACGCCACAAAATATCGGCCCCTAAATGGAGCCCCTAGGATTCAAAATATTTTTAACGGTGTAAGGGGCGCCCACCGAACATCCCTGCCGAACGTCAACCCTCTCGGACGTCAACTCGCTTTTATTTCTTTCGCACAGCCTCGCCCCTAGGGGCCTCGACTTTCTAATGTCCAGATTCGGTCGTCTCATCACCGAAAATCTCCCGACGGCTGATTTTCGTCGAACTCGAACTTGTCTAAAGACGACTTCTATTCCGAGCTCACGTTCCCCATTACAAAGAATAATTTCAGATCCCAGAAAAATGAAAATTTTCAGACGAACTTTACATTTTATCGAATACCCACCTTATTTGAACTCATATCGAAAAACTGTATAGGAACTTTTCGATGGACCTTAAAACGATGCAAATACTGGCGCAAAGCGGTTTGGGATACCTCTTTTCGTTACCGAGAAAAAGGCGAAAATATGAAAATCATGTTTGGCCAATTTAAAAAAAAAACGAAACCTCGTACAATCAAACTGGATACGACACATTATAGTACCCGACGAGACCCATATATTTCCCATTTAAAGTTTACGTCTAACTGTTACCGTTTTCGAATTATAGCCGATTTTCTGAAAATCTCGATTTTTTTATGCATATACCCTTGAAATTTTCGTTTTCTTTTTAAATCATGACGGAATCGATTAAAAGGGTCCATTTACATGTCATTAACGTAAAATTTAAATTTTTAAAAATCCTACACGTCGTCCAAAATGGCGATTTTCCGTTTTCGAATCGATGGGGCCCGATTACGGGAAATGGATCGAAAATCACGCAGAATACTTTTTTTAAGTCAAATGCGTGAGGGTGCTCTTTGGAGGGTCTCGTTCGTCCATCACCAAAATTCGACCTCGTCCGGCTCCTATCGCGGAACCTATTCGCGGTAGGTTCCCGCCGACGTCACATTCGAACTCGGCATCGTCGAAAACCCCCCCTAACCCGAATTTGAACCCATTCGGACGTCAAATTCCCTCGGCCCCTAAATGAGCCCCTAGGTCCCAAAAATGTTTTTATCGTGTATAGGACCGCCCGCCGAACATAATTGACCAAAACTATGATTTTGGACGTCGCAAAATATCGGCCCCTAAATGGAGCCCCTAGGTTTCAAAATATTTTTAAAGGTTTAAGGGGTGCCCGCCGAACATCCCTGCCGAACGTCAACCCTTTCGGACGTCAAATCGCCTTTTTTTCTTTCGCACAGCCTCGCCCCTAGAGGCCTCGACTTTCTAATGTCCAGATTCGGTCGTCTCATCACCGAAAACCCCCGACGGCTGATTTTCGTCGAACTCGGACTTGCCTAACTATTTTCAATTCTAACTTTTTGAGCATGCGGAAGCTCGGGAGACAAAGTGGACGCTGGCTCTCTAGACTTTTCAATCCGACCACGGATGACGAAGGGGATGGTGGGGCATAAATATGCCAGCAACTTGCGCACTTAGGTTACTTGAACGGACTCATTGTGCCCCCAGAAAAATTTTACAAATCCAGCAGTCCTACGGTGTTTATGTAGCTTTGTATGTGGCATGGATCACATCCCTTTAGTTCGGCCATCGTTGGCCATTGTATCTTCAGGTGAGTATGTCTTTGTTTGGCGAGAGCGGGGCAGTCACACAGAATGTGTTCTGCCGTCTCGTCGTCCTCTAAGCATTCTCTGCATAAGGAGTCGTCAACGATACCTATCTTTTGCAGACGGTCATTTAGTCTGCAATGACCGGTAGGTCATTATTTTCAAGTTTTTCCTTGATAGTTTTATAAAATATCTAGTTTCGCATTTACCAGGACCTGTTAGTATTGCTTTGGAGTGGCGAAACCCTTCTGCCGTTTTCCACCTGGTGCTACATACTGGAATTGCTGCTTTTTTAATTTGTTCGAGAGCAGTGTCCATAGTTAGTGGTAGTATTAGTTCTGGACCAATTTTAAGAGTCGCGCTCTTGGCAAAAGTGTCTGCTCTTTCATTACCAAGGTCTCCGTTGTGCCCTTTTTTCCAGACTATTGTTACTCTGTTTTCTGCAGATATTTGATTTAGTGATTTTATGCACTCCTTAACCATCAAATTTCTGGTCTCCATTTTGATGGGTGTTGGTAGTTCTCCGTCACTTTTCCAGCATCCATCGTCAACTCACACAGTTCAGCTTGGAATATGGTGCTGATATTACGGTATCTGCATTTGTATGTCGAGCTCGGATATATAAACACCTGCGCCAGCTCCTGAGGTTCTTTTTGATCCGTCCGTGTAAATGTGGATGTCATAAGTTTGTGACAGATCATTTACTGAGTTTAGTTCGATTTTGAACCGTTTGCCGAAAATATAATTTCTGACCACAAGATCTGTGCTCACTCTCATATCTGGTTGTATGTGGTATGCCTCGTTTAGAGCTGTTGCGTGTCGAGATCCCCAGCTTTTTCCCGTCCACGTACCCGTGAAGGTCAAGCGTAATGCGGTTACCTGTACTTCAATTCTCATGAAAATATCTAACGGGGACAGGTTTAAAAGTACTTCCACTGCCTTGGTGGGAGTGGTTTTCATTGCTCCAGTGATAACTGTGCATGCTAAATTTTGGAAGCGGGACATTTTGGCTTGAGCTGTTGTTTTTCCTGATAGTGGCCACCAAACTAGTGCGCCATATTTATTTATTTATTTTACTTATTTATCTATTAGTGTTAACAAGTAAAGTACTCTTACACAAGTCAAAAAATATAAAAGGCAATACCCTGAAAATACAATAAAACTTATGACTAACAAAAATTATTCACATCTAAAAATACTCAAAACTAACAATGCAACTAAGAACAACACAGAACACAAGACATAAATAGTCAGGTTACAGGAGGTCAGTAAAGTTGGACTGGATGTAATGTTCAAATGAGTAAAAGGCGATTTTAATTAAATACTCCTTAATCTTGGCCTTGAATGCAGTAAGGGGCAGATCCTTAACGGAGACAGGCAACACATTGAAAAACTGTTTCACATAATAAGATCTGCCATTACGGGATCTGTAAAGCCTCTGATACCGCCGTTGTTTCTAGTGCAGTGTTATGACTCATGCTGATGTTTACAGCATGAGTCATAAACTTCTCAAGGTTTTCCCTGACAAATAGTAGGCATACGAGAATATAAGCACAAGGCAGGGTAAGAATTCTCAGTTTTCCGAATTGTAATCTGCAGCATTCGCTATAGCTCAGATTAGCCAACACTCTTATACATCTGCGTTGTAATGCAAATATTTTCAACATATGGGCAGAGTGGCCCCAATTAAACAAACACTATGTCATTATGGAGTGGAAGTATCCAAAATATGCACTTCTGAGTGTACAATTTGAAACTGAGGTGGACAAATTTCTTATTAGGAATATGCACCTTGATAATTTGGACGAGAGTTCCTCAACATGTGATGCCAGGTCAATCCCGCATCCAGGGTGATACCAAGAAAAGCTATGGTTTCATCCAGAGTCTGTTGACAAGAACTACAATCTCTAAGGGAGAAAATTATACTCTAAATTTTGGACTCATTTAAGCTTAATCGATTTGATACCCCACTCCCTCAGTCCAGTGCATGACTAATCAGCTGTGGTACTAAGGCTGGTCAGGTTACCATCAGCAATCAAAGATATTGTGTCATCAGCATAAAGATAGAATGCAGATTCAAGGATGACAGCTGGATAGATCATTGACATACACTAGAAAAAGAACGGGTCCCAGCACCGAGCCCTGCGGTACACCATGCGTCAAAAACAAACTCTGGGACCCACCACCCTCAAAATGAACATATTGACTCCTGCTTGATAAGTAAGACTGGAGCAGTTTAATACTTATATTGTCAAATCCGTAGTAAGCGAGCTTCTGAAGAAGTATAATATGCTCTACACAATCAAAAGCTCTTGACAAACTGTACAATGTTGCCTGAGTGTGCAAACTGCACTCAAAACTATCCACAATTTTGTCACACAAGTCCCTGAGCGCTGAATCGGTTGAGTGTTGATGTCTAAAGTCATGTTGCTTAACATAAAGCAATGAATTTTGATCAAAGTAATCCTCAATTTGACTCTTCAGTAAGGTCTCAAGAATTTTACCAAAAATTGGGACTAGAGAAATTGGCCGATAATTCTCAGGGTCCAACCTTGAACCTTTTTTATGTATCGGTACGACTTTTGCGACTTTGAAACAATCAGGAAATATGCCCCTTGTGATAGTCATGTTAATTAATCTCGTCAAGGGAACAATAATCAATTTTTTTTATAGTTTTAATGAGCCGCATATTGAAGTCAAATGGGTCTCTGCTTGGACTATTGTTCATGGAATCAATCACCAGGCGAACCTGAGTATAGGTCACTTCACAAAAAGCAAAGCCAGGACCACAATTACCAGTCAAATAGGTCAAAGGGTTTCTAGAAGGCGGAGGCAGAGATTGTTTTAAGATGGTTGGAGCATTAACAAATGACTAATTAAAATGACAAGCATTTATTTGGCTTGGTATCATCTCTTTAATATTACTGTTGAAAACTTTTATGACTTTCCACATAGCTTGAGACGGATTACTAGCTTGATTTATAAATTTATCATTTACCTCCACTTTATTCACTTGAATCTTCCTGCGATAATCAGCGAGGTAGTTCCGCACAGTTTCAGCAAGCACCAAGCCGGGATACTTCTGGTTAACCTGGCTTAAAAGGCAAAATGTATCCCTCATTTCTCTCAGAGAATTGTCAAACCACTCAGACGCCCCTGAGCTCCTGGCTGTGTTAACTGATTTGGATTTCAACTCAAAAGAACCAAGGTAGGCATCAATAAGGGTATCCACCTAGCATGTGAAGGAGGAATTAACATCATCAGAACCAAGCATATGATCCCAACTTATTGTCTCCACTGAGTCATAGAAATTCAGTAAACCCAAGTCTGTTATAGGACGATAGCCGACACGTGGAGCCTCACCCATTCTGAATGAACCCTGCTTGAATTGAAAGAAAATACCCAGATGGTCCGACAGAGAGACATCACTAACAGTAGCCATATACGAGGATCCAGGAATATTTATAAAAACATTATCCAGGGAATTTTTACCCCTGGTGGGCTCTTTTATTGATGGATTAAATCCAAAACTGGAGAAGAGGTCAACAACTCTACGAGACTGACTCTGGCTAGAGTTAAACCTTACGTAGAACTCCTTTTATACTATCGAATAAATACTCCAGGTAACTGTAGACATCTGTATTAACTTTTACTATAATACATCAGATGGTAAAGCTACATGATGTATATTCTTATAATCTACGTACACGTAACGATGTTACTCAGTCTTCTATTTTCTCTCTATATATCGTATATTGGTATAGGTTCACGGCTCGGTCGTGTATCAAAACATTACACTGACGAGGTTGACTAAACAAGGTTTTAACCTTAGCCTTGCCGACCGTGTCAGGTATCGCGTTCATTCAAGCTAAACAATAACACTACGTGAACTGCGTAATGTAAATAACCTTCGTCTAGACCTCGGGCTAGTCGGGATGTTTTAAAGATCTAATTTGTGTGTTGATACACTACACTTACATTAAAGTCACCAGTGATAATACATTTATCAGTAATAGTTAGTCCAGTCAGATAATCTTCCAACCCATCAAGGAAATTGTCGAAGTTACCTGATGGAGACCGATATATAGTATAAATCAGAGATTCATCATACCTAATCCCAGCAGCCTCGAAATCCAACTCACACACAACTCCCGGAGGCGCAACACCAATAAGCTCACACTTTACTGATTCATGAGCAAATATACACACCCCTCCATGCGACCTGTCCGCCCTACAATCATCCAATGCATACCTACATCAGGCCTATGCAAACATAGGCCTGATGAGAGCTGGGTATATCCAGTATGTGATTTTAAGTGACAGTCCTCATGTCGACCCTATCGCTCTCCTGCACTGGTAAAACGCTCGGACAGCTTTCTCATACTTAAGATCTAGGTGGCGCTGCCAATTAAGCTCCTTGTCTAGGATGATTCCTAGATATTTTACTTCTTTTGATCGCTTGAGTTATGCCCCGAACACAGAGGGTAGAATTTCAATTTCCGCCTTCTTGTAAATAACACAAGTTCTATTTTGCTGGGATTGACCGAAAGTGAGTTTTCGTTGCACCATCTCTCTACTATTTTGAAAGCTCTGTTCATTAACTCTGACAGAACCCCTTCGAACTTGCCCACAACAATGATTGTTATGTCATCAGCGTATCCGATCACAAAGAGTCCTGCTTTGTGCAGGTTTTCTATGAGGTTGTTTACGATCACATTCCAGAGCATCGGGGAGAGTACTTCTCCTTGGGGCATCCTCTCGTTACGAGTGTTGTGACAGTTAGGTTCAGTATATTGGTGATGCAGCCCCGCATGGCGGGGTGGACTCTATGTTTTGTTAGTGCTGTATTAACGTTGTCAAAAGTAGCCTTATCAAAAGCTCCTTCAATGTCGAGAAACGCTCCGAGAGCGCATCCTTTTCGGTGCATGGCTTCTTCAAGTGATTGAACTAAGCAGTGAAGTGCTGTTTCTGTAGATTTTCCAGCCTGGTATGCGTGTTGATTTGGATGGATATCATGGTATGGTAGGATATCTCCTCTAATGTATCTATCACACAGCCTTTCTAGCGTCTTCATAAAAAATGAGGTTAGACTGATCGGTCTGTATGATTTTGGTTCAGAGAAGTCCCTTTTTCCTGGTTTGGCTATAAAGGTAACTATTAAATTTCTTCAAGCTTTTGGTACGTATATTTGTGGACCAGGCAAGCTTTTAATAGCATTTCTAAATGATTGAACCAGAGCTGGAAGAATTCCGTCCGGTCCAGGGGATTTAAAGGGCTTGAAGGATTTGATAGCCCACTGCAACTTTTCTTTAGTGATGTCCGTGTTCGATAATTTCCAATCGTTTCCGGTTGGGATATATTGGTTGTTCTCTGGCCATGTCACTTCTTGGATGTTACAGTCAGGAAAATGTGTTTCCAGCAAAAGTTTGGCAGTCTCTTCTTGAGAGGAAGTATAACTTCCATCCCCTTTCCTGAGACTTCCAGGTTGCTGGCTGGGAACTTTAGAGAGCACCTTACCTATTCTAGCTGCCTCTTTTGTGAAAGCTATTTCGGTGCAGAAATTTCTCCATGCGTCCCTTCTTTTTCTCCTGGCATCTTTTTTTTCAGTTTTCTGGTGTTGATTATATGGTTCCCAGTTTTCTGATCTTTTTGCTTTGCTGAAAGCATCTCTGGCCATTTTTCTAAGGTGTTCTAGTTGTTTGTTCCACCACGGAGCTCCGCTTTTGTTCTTGCCTTGTGCAATGATCAGGCGGCAGGAGCCTTCATAAGCTGTAATGGTGCTTTTGTGCAACATTTCGCATCTTTGTTCGATTTTCTCCATGTTTTCTAAAGTTTCATTTGGTATTCTGTTTAAACTTTCGGTTAATTAGGTAACATAGTTTTGTATGTTTGTTTTGCGTATGTTGCTGTATGGTTGTTTAACCTCTGGCTTCAGCATTATATTGAATTCAATTCTCTTGTGGTCAGCAAATGTGACTTCTTCGGAAACGTGCCAGTGTTTTATTCTGTTTATCATGTTAGTCGATGATAGCGTTAAATCTTTCACGGTCTGATGGCGTGAGGTCAAAAGTGTTGACTATCATTAGAGAGTAGTTTGACCATGTGATAAGAAATCAGAAATACGTGTTGCATCATATCATAACTCAAGGAAAACAGACGGGAAACGTGGTTCTGGTCGTCGAAGAACATCTTGGCTTAAAAATCTGCACCAATGGTACGGAGTGTGAGCACTGCGACGCTGTTTAGGTCTGCAGCGGATAAAGTTAAGATAATGGTAATGTTCTGGGAAGACAAGGCACTTGAAGAAGAAAAAGACCTATGAAAGATAATGCGCTTGCCTATCTCCATAATGTTGGAGTTAACACTTTTTATCTTTCCAACTAATCCTCATGAATTATCTGAGCTTTTAAGATTAAAATCTTAATGCTTCTAGATGGGGTGGGATGTGAGAGAGAGTGTTTCCATATCTCGGCTTGCACACTCTAGCAAAATTTTTATATGGAGATTTCCAACCATACATGCGATTATCTCATTTCAAAGGTGGTGAAACGGGTGCCCATCCTGATTTGAGATCCAAAAACTAGTTAAAAAAGTATTTTTATAAAAAAACATGAATTATTAAATAAGCGGCAATTTTAAATTTTAATCTCCAAAATTCATAAACGAAGTTACCTTTGGATTTTTTCACCCTCGCTATATAAGATTTGCAGTAGGTAAGCAGTTTGGACCTTAAAATCTACTACAAAACCGGGAAAAGATTACTCGTGTTAGAAAGAAATAGAAAGACTATTTTCACATATACACCAGTCCCAGTTTGAACCTATTTTTAACATGGAATTCCAGAGGTGTAATCGGTATAAGGATGATCTTACTTAATTAACAACTCTGTATATTATCGGTTAAAGACTACCTTACTATTGAGAATACTTACACTGATTTTGAAGGCAGCCTAAAGTCGAGCAAATTTTCATAAACTTGATATTGTTTAGTTTTATCGGCACATTGGGTCTAAAAAAGAAAATATTCGGTTGACAAAATACAGCTAAGACAAACTGTTGTCTATTTTTCCACCTCCGATTTATTGCGAATCTCTGTATAGAGCCGCTTCGACTCTGACTCCAACCAGGGTGGAAATTGACAACTGCTAATTTAGTGACCCTAAAGAACTTAAGAATGCTTGACACAAATCTGCCCCCGTTGTCAAAAATGGGAAATATAAAAAACAGTGCGCTGATTTATTCACTTCTGATGCAAGATATATGCCCTGCAACACGATGTTCTTATTGATTTTAAAAAGGAAAGGATTTTATTAGAGCGAACCTAACACCCGGCTCCAGGTGTGGAGTTCATGAGCGCCACCAGTTCTGCCGGCTAAACTGTTATGCAGGGGTTGTTAGGCTCGTTTTATTAAACAAAAAAACACAATCTTAACTTACGGTTCGATCTATTAGCTTCTAGTTTTTTGTTTTAATTTAAATCAACAACAAAGGAATGACTCCAAAAAAAACTATTAAGTAATTAATGATTGTACAAAATGATGATTGTACTGAGACCAATTCTGTTGGTAAATTCGGTACTATACCATACACCTAAAAACTCTAAGCCCTACTATTCGAAGTGAACACTTTGGTTTTCTTATGATTAATACAGATATGTAAATCCAAATGCATCAATTAGTAACCGTACCAATAATGAATGCACTAATTAACGAAAATCACAATAACTAAATCAATCTGCCGGAAAGTAAATGAATTAATAAAATTAATGAAAGCTACCTTAGAGCTCAGCCAACAATGCTAGAATTATATTAAAAAAGTCGAACGATTATATCATGATATAATGCAATCGAACGAAAAACAAAATAATTAATAAAATTAATAAAGCTATCTTAAATTTCCATCAACAGTGCTAAATTCATTATAAAAAAATAATCGCAACCGTACCACGTTAGATCCGAAGGTCTGCTCCTGAAAAGGCTGCAAGCTCATCAGTTGAGGTGAAAGTTACCTGCTCGAAAAAGATAAAAGGGAGCCCAAAGGTAAAACCCTGTAATGAAACCTGTAGTGAGACCCGGTAGTGAAACCATGTAATGGGTTCTGGTCCCTGCAGTAAAACCCTGTAATAACCCAATACTAATTAGACTAAGCTCCTTACTTCAATGAAGAAATTATAGCCCCCATTGCATATATATAATTTTTATAAATCACCCCAAAAATTATCAATGGATTTTCAGTAACCATCAGTAAATAAAAGAAATACAAAATATGCAAATAACTTGAATATAAACAGAAATAGGTATAAACAATCCCTAAATAATATAAACTTCCCTATATGATCAAAACTAAAGTTACATTAAAAAAAAAAGTTCAGATGATAAAAGGAAAAAGTTCAAATATCCTATGGAATCCAATGCAACTGGTGGTCGGTGTAAAAAAAAATAACACAGATAAAAGCAATTAAATCATTAAATTAGAGAAAAAAAACTTTAACTTGAAAGAATACTAATGCCCGGTTTCTGAAGTACCAGATATCTAGTGTATAAAGTTATGAAGCCTATAACCTATGGTTACAATTGTATTAACAATCGTTGTCATAGGAAATATTTGAAGAATAAAGTTATCCATACTTTCAGAAACTGGGCATAAATCAGCTTTCTTGGACAAAGTTTATTGAAAAATTTAAATCAATGAGCCAACGTTTCGGTACTGCTCAGTACCATCTTCAGGGCTACAACAATCAGAGAAAATTGTTTTTTAATATAATAATAAATTATTTAAAATTAAGGGTTGGTATTAGTTTAAAGGACAATAAATTTAATAAATTAATAATACCAACCAATAAAAAAAAACTAGAGTTGATAACTTATTTTTTGTAAAAATGTTGTCAATATGCTTATTAAAATTATATAAATATATAAAAAGGAGAATATTTAAAAAGTTAAAATGTTTTGTTTTACAGAAACAACAATACACACAGAAACATAGGTATTTACAAATTGTTTTTAACTGGACTATAACTTAAAAATGACAGGGTGCAACTCAATTTAAAAAATACTATTATCTAGTTTAAAAATATATAATTAAAAGATTTGACTCACCCAGATTATTCCAATTTAATTACCAACGGTAATTCAACAAGCGACATACTTTACATATTTACAAAAACCATGCATACAAACAATAACAGAGAGAACAATTTCCCTCGATCGCAAGCCAAGCGACTCGGTACTGCTGAAAAGCATTAAATATTGCACCTATGAGTTGGACTACTATTAATTGATGTGGTCACTCCCACCGTCGTAATTATTTTGGGGCTGCGGTAATTATGTTGTGATAAATTACGCTTAGATCTTGGGTGTCTCTATTGAGATTAACACAAGGGTGATTTTTGTGTATGTGGCACATTTCTAAAAACAGTCTTTTTTTGTTGTTAACTTCATTATCTAAGATTTAGACATCCTGAAACTTAAATATATGTCCACTGTCAAAATGGTGTCTGACCAACCCAGTCTTTGGATTATGCAAATTCGTTATATTGCAATCCCTACGATGTTCTGAGACTCTATTTTTGAGATATTGCTTCGTCTGTCCAATATAACTATTATCATAAGCCCCACATGGAATTTTGTAAACAACACTGCTCTTATTGTCTTTGCCAGTTTTATCCTTTAAGCATGAAAATAGTTGTTTTGTACTTTTGGTTTGATACATAGCAATTTCAATATTCTCAGTCTTTAAGATTCTTTTAAGAGGTTCTGATAGCACCTGGATGTAGGGTATTTTATAATATCTTTTTTCATTAAGTTGTGAACTTGGTAAATTTCTTGGTTGTTGTGGGCGATGACTCAGTAAATTATTAATTAAGTTTTTGGGATAACTGTTTGACATCAATGTTATTGATGCCAGCCCCAAAATAATTACAATGGTGGGAGTGACCACATCAATTTATTCAGATTTTCTTTCCAAAAAATCTCATCGGAGAGCTTGAATATTCTGTCTCGAAACTGTTTTATAATATTTAATTTTTGTTGAAGTGGGTGGTTTGAAAAATAATTCAGTACTCTATTAGAACTAGTTGGCTTTTTAAAAATATTCAGTGTTAGACGTTGGTTTTTGTTAATGATTAATAAGTCTAGAAATGATCATTTTTGACCTGTTTCTACCTCACAGGTGAACTGTAAATTATTGTTTACTCTATTTACCATAGAAAGCAGCTTGTTAACTTTATCTTTAGGTACTGAACACACTGAGTCATCCACATACAAGAAAAAGAACGGTATCTCAACATCAACATTATCCAGAACTCTGCTAACAACAAAATCCATCACCAAGTTGGCCAAAATAGGGCTAATCGGGGCCCCCCTTGGTGTGCCGAATATTTGTTGATAGCATTGATTCTGGTATGCGAAATAGCTTGATTTAAAGAGAAATTTAATTAATTGAAAAAACAATTCCTTATCAATGGTGGTGTATTGAGCAATTGTAAGCCAATGGAAATCAATTATTTGTATCACGAGTTCCTGTGGTATGCTTGTAAACAATGAGATGACATCAAAAGACACAAGGACATAATCTGGGGGCAAAGTCAAGTCTCGCAATTTAACAGCAACTTCGTATGAATTCTTAACATTATATTTACATAGCTGTGTTAAGTTATTTAAAATGTCGTGTACACACCTAGACAGTTTATAACCTGGGCTACCAATACACGAAACAATAGGTCTTAGAGGTCGATTTTCTTTGTGTAACTTTGGGAGGCCATATATTTTTGGAGGAATGGAATTATATGTTTTTAGTTGTGCAGCTGTTATTTCATCTATGTGATTATTGCATTTAAGTTTATTTATTAAGTTATTTCCCTCAGTTTGAAATTTGTTGGTTGGGTCTTTGTTTAAAGCATTGGAATAATCTGGGTAAGTCAAATCTTTTAATTATATATTTTTAAATTAGATAATAGTGTTTTTTAAATTGAGTTGCACCCTGTCATTTTTAAGTTATAGTCCAGTTAAACAAATTTGTAAATGCATATGTTTGTGTGTGTATTGTAATCACTGTTGTTTCTGTAAAACAAAACATTTTAACTTTTTAAATATTCTCCTTTTTATATATTTATATAATTTTAATAAGCATACATTTATATATATTGACAACATTTTTACAAAAAATAAGTCATCAACTTTAGTTTTTTTTTATTGGTTGGTATTATTAATTTATTAAATTTATAAACTAATACCAACCCTTAATTTTAAATAATTTATTATTATATTAAAAAACAATTTTCTCTGATTGTTGTAGCCCTGAAGATGGTACTGAGCAGTACCGAAACGTTGGCTCATTGATTTAAATTTTTCAATAAACTTTGTCCAAGAAACCTGATTTAGTATCCTTTCAAGTTAAATCTTAGTGGACGTGATTCTATAAAGTAAAAAAAAACTTTGGCAAGATTTGCTTCTTTTGAGTTGGAAGGTTGCCTGGAGGTGAGCTCGGAAAGCCTCTAGAAATAATGGGAAATAACGTTTAGCGCCATGACGACCATGTGGCAGCAGGCAGTAAAAAAAAATAATTCCAGAAAAATCTTACCTTGTGCAATGTTAAAATCCCGATAAATCGATCGTGTCAAAACACCACAAAGTAGGCACTCAACCCCAAGGGTAGTATAAAACGCAATACTAAAAGCTGAGTCACCTACAACTACACTTCAGCAAAACACTTCCTCTCTTCCCAGTATGAATTTCTAGAACGAGATCATCGGTTTCAATCAATTTGCATTTGCAACTTCCAAGGCATTTAGAGGGAAAAAAACGTCAGTGGAGCCAAGAGCGCTTATCGAAATGAAGTCGATACGATTAATACTTCTAAGATAATAAACGAGAACTAATCATTGTAAAACCACTGCGGAAGCAACAACTAATGAGCTAAAATTACATTTTCCAATAAATAATAGGAAATATTCGTAAACGAAATCATAAATCCTTACAAATCCGAATCGACAGCAACAATTATGGAAAAATAGCCCATTACTAATATTCAAAGCTACCAATCGAATATTACAAAATTTGCATCATGCCACTTGAAAAGATAGATATAAAGTAGAAATCCCAAGTCTCAAAGTTCACAACTATCGGTAAGAAGGTGGAACTAAAAAATAACCTCAAAATCCACTAAAACATAAGAAAGGAAAACATTGACGTTCGGGAGAAAATTCAGGAAAAATAAGGGAAAACCACGGGGAAATACGTGAGGGATACACCCTAAATCCTGAGAGCACTATGAGAAGAAACAACAATGAGCAAAAATAAGCAACAGATACTAGTTTTTACTATTGACGAGAAAGAAAAATGTAATAACTAACAATTATTCTCAAATTAACAGGTAAATAATAAAGCAGCAGCGGCAGCAGCAGCAGTATCTTCTCAAAGCAAATCAGTGACCCCAACTAGTTAAAGTCATACTTACTTACTTTACGTGTCCGGATCACAACATGTCCTTCCAAAAATTTGCGGCTCTGATAGCCCTGTCATTTACTAAAATAGGTCGTTCCCTGTGCAGCTCTGTCCTATGTCGGTGCAGGTCAGCAGGTGTGGAGGATTCTGGGTTTCTCCGCAGGAACACTGAGGGTTTTCGTTTTCTGGTAGCATTCCCCATTTTTGCAGGTTTACTCTGCACCTCGAGACTCCTGTACGAAGTCTGTTGAGCGTTCTCTTGATTGGGTATGGGAGGAAATGTCCCGGTGCCAGTTCCTCTTTTTGTTGGGTTGTTGGGTCTTGGACCTTAGCGCGCCATTTCTGGAGCATTCTGGCTTCCTAAGAGCCCTGCAGAAGTGCTGTCCTGGCCAGGAAGCTGTGGCGGGATCGGAGTCTGGGTCTAGCTGGCTGGTGGCCATACAGTGGATGCCTTGGGTCGGTCTCTGGTCGCCCCTTTCCTGCCTCAGCGGCCACCTCTCATCTGATATGAGGCGGTGCTATACCAGCGAGGGAGTATACCTGATAGAGTGGCGTAGGCTTCAAGCAACCTGTTATTAGGCGAACCGCTTGATTCAAAGGGATGTCGATTTGCTTTGCGTGAG
The DNA here is from genome assembly GCA_016904865.1 of Pissodes strobi. Classification (NCBI taxonomy): domain Eukaryota; kingdom Metazoa; phylum Arthropoda; class Insecta; order Coleoptera; family Curculionidae; genus Pissodes; species Pissodes strobi. The sequence continues at coordinate 23,644 of JAEQML010052848.1, forward strand.
CGGATGCGCACCATACTGGAGCGGCGTATTCGGCTGCAGAGAAGCTCAATGCCAGGGCTGAGGTTCTCAGTGTTGCTGGTTGTGCTCCCCATGTCCCACCAGTCAGTTTCTGGAGAAGATTATTCCTAGTTGATACCTTTTTTCTGGTTTTGAGGCAGTGGCGCTTATATGTGAAGGCTCGATCTAGTGTTACCCCGAGGTATTTTGGAGTTGGGCAGTGTTCTAACTGTTGGCCGCACCACACTATATTCATATGTCTCCTTGCCTCCCTGTTGCGAAGGTGGAAGGCGCACACTTGAGTTTTTGCTGGATTGGGTCGGAGGAAATTATGGCTCCTAGTAGGTGGTCGGGTCGTTCAAAGCATTTGTGAGTTTTTCCTCTACCTCACGAAAACTATATCCTTGGGCTGCTAGCGCTGTGTGGTCCGCATATATAAACTGCCTTATCTCCCGCCGTATGGGTTGATCATTGGTATAGATATTGTACAGTAATGGAGCCAGCACACTGCCTTGCGGAAGTCCGTTCCTCTGTAACCGTCATCTACTATTTTACCCTAAGAAGCTGACAAAGAAACGATGATTTTGAAGGAAGACTCCAATAATCGACGTGATGTGGAAGTCATTTGTCAACTCAAATAGTTTGCACAGCAATTTTCCATGGTTGACCGTATCGTATGCGGCAGACAGATCAATGAAAGCAGCAGGTTCAGGACTTGTCCGCCACAAGATTTCCCTGGTCTAAAGCCAGCTTGTTCTGATATTAATTTTTCATCGATAGTCGCTGAGATTCTGTTCAAAATCATTTGCTCCATTAGCTTAAAAGTCTGGCATAGAAGGGAGACTAGTCTGAAGTTTTTAGACTCATTTGGCTCTTTCCCAGGCTTTAGGAGAGCAATGACCCTGGTCTGTCTCCATATCTTTAATATCTTGAATGTAGTGATACACTTGTTGAACATTTCGAGCAGCCACTGAAGTGTATTTGGGCCAAAGTTCTTAATCTGTTCCGCTCTGATATCATCTAGACCCGCCGCTTTGTTTGGTTTCATGGCGGCAATTGCTTTAGTAAGTTATTCGATGCTAAATGGGATTCGAAAAGAGTCGATTTCCTCTGCTATGTTTCGAGTTATCCTGGCTTTGTTGTTTTTCCTCGGAGGTTTGCCATTAAGGAGCAGCTGGATGGTCATCTGGTAGGCGGTGACCGCGCTGAAGTTCAGTGGTGCACTAGTGGGGTCTCCATTGAGGTTTTTCAGTGTACGCCAAGCTCGCCTCCTATTTTGTTTCAAGTCCAGCGCCTCCAGCAGCGCTGTCCGTTTTACTTTTCTACCTTCGGCAATTGTAGCCATTAGCATTTCTCCGGCTGCGATGGTTTCCTCCGAGGAAAAGATCATTTTGGTAATGTTGCCTATACTTATCCAGCAGCTCACTATCCGATGTCGTCGGCCCTGGTATAAATCCAGTTCTACATCCCCTCGGTATGAACCTTCTTGATATTCGTTTTACTATGTCCACGAAATCATCATAGTTCTCCGGTGTCGGTGTAATTTGTGTGAGAGCTCTGTCCAGTTCTGCCTTGTATGGGTCCGTCCCATTTCCTTTTTTTGAAATTAAACCTTCTCTTGAAAGGTACAGTCTGGGGTTTGGCTAAAGCTTCAGTAAAGCATATAATTGGTCGGTGTGACTTAGGTATGGTTGGCTGACTATTTTCCTGCATTGGGCTTCGATATTCTTGGATACAAATATGTTGTCGGGGTTGTATCCTCTTCTCCACCGGCTGCTGTCAAATGAGGCTGGTTGTTTTGGGTCGTGGATTAGCGTCAAATTATTAGCTTCTATCCATTGTTCTAGAGCTTCGCCGTTATTATCAGTCACACTATAGCCCCAGCCAGTGCTGTGACAGTTTAAAATCACCCATCACCACTCTTGTTTGCTGGTCCCTAAAGTTGTGTGGCTTTTCGAATTTGAAATCTGCATTGGATGGTTTGTACACAGATGTTACAGAGAAACTGGGGGTCTCAATTGTCAATACTTCGATGTCATTGTTTTTCGACAATTCAGCGGATAGTATAATCACTCTTGGGTTGGTGAATATTGCGCTACCATAACGATCGTGTGTCTCTCGAGTATCAATTGCATTCCCTCTATCTCTGGGCGCCGGCCGACTTGCCATTCCGCGATGTGTTCTTGGACTAATAATACGTCGCAGTTCATTTCTCTGCACAAGTCGCGAAGCAAAATCTCTTTCTGACTTGTTATTCCCTCGATGTTAATCGCGATCGTTACCAGGTGTGGTTCTGATAGGACCCGTTGGTTTTTGTTTTTATATTTCGCTGATCCGGTGTTGGAAGGATTTTTCGCTGATCCGGTGTTGGAAGGATTGGCCGTTGAGACAATCATGTTCAACGTTTCCAGGGGACGCCCGATTACTTGTATTGTAATCTTCGTGGAGGCTCCTTCCTTGTCCCATATCCGCCTGAGATTAGAAGGCAAATATTCAAACCGAAAGTAGGATATGAATTTGACCGATCTAACGAGGATCAAAGGTAGGTTATTAAGTCAGATCTTAAATACAGAATTGCAAGTAAACATAATTACTGCAATATAACTAAGCAAAGTTACAATATCGTATTTTAGTTGTTTGATAAACCTAAGCGAGCCAATAGATTATCCACTAAAATAAAGACAGTCACAAAGTGCTGGAGGACAACATAAGAAAAAGGATGATCATAATAGCCACTTACGGCCACAACAGTGTTATAAAGACCAGTATATTATGTATTATTAATCGTATGTATATCTAATTAATGTGAATAAATGCTGCAAATGGAAGCTCACTAAACTTCTCGACAACAAATCAAATAAATAAATTTATAATTAATTAACTGAAGAGGTTAATACTCAATAATTTTTACCACAAAATATAGAATCTTTTGTTGCTAAAGGCAGGATATAAAATAAAATTTATAATCTTTTATAGTGGCCAAATCAGATTATTACAACCCCTACAAAAGTAGGAAATTTTATTTCTGCCAACATTGTTCTGGTTATGGTACACCTTAGAAGACATTAAAGCTGAAGTAATGAAACTGAAAGCTCATGGTCACATAGAAGATAAAATAACTATTGCGAAAGTGACAGGAAGTATGAACTCTGCTGCAGTTCCAAAAAATGACAAGTCCAAATCTGTAATTTCCTGTACATCTTCCTGGCAAACTCGTCTTCCGTTATGCTGTTCATAATCGTTTGATTAGACACCACAACTACCTGACTATGCCTATACATCAATCTCTTATAACGCTGTTAACAAGTACAACTCTCTTGATAAAGAACCAAAATTAATCAGTACATACTCTAAGATCAAAGTACTATACATTTTTATTGTCAACCCAAGAAATTCAATCTTGGTCGCGTTTAATGGAGTTACGTTTCTCTCTTGTCCATTTATTTCTTATTGTACGATTGGTTTTAGGTTTATTAAATTTTATTAAATGTATTTGTCATCATGTGTGTGTGTGCAGCAGTAAATGGTTAGGTGGAAGAATAACAATATATTAAATCTCGCCTTTCCTGTCGCGTGATGTGCGCATTACTCTATTTTGTACACATAAAGATAATAAAGACGACATTTTTATCTATTTAAAATGATTAGAAATTGCAATTATAACGTTAAGAATAGCAAAAAAAGTCAAAATCGAATTCAAAATTTGACACCGTGCATGAAGCGTTTACTGATATAATTGCATTTACTAATCATTTTAATTTTTAGATTTCTCCTTTTTGGCAACGGTATCAAATTTGTTCCTCGAAACGCCAAACTTTCTCAAGTTCTTTTAGGTTTTTTCAGCTTGTTTAGGGTCATTAAATCAGCACTTGTGCAATATACACGCTGGGGTCAGAGCCGAAACGGCTCTATACAGGTGGAGAAATAGACAACAATTTGTCTCACAAACTTGAATCCCCCGCAACGATATAGAACATATGTAACCACACCTAGTTACATTTTCACCTCTCACAATAATTATTATTAAGCATAATTGCAAAATTATTATATTTAGGGTTTGCTTCTAGCTATTCTTGTTTCCGAAATGATTAGAAATTAAAAGACAGTGTTTAATAAATAAAATTAAATACCTGGGAAAAACTAAGAAAATACAAAGCTGAATCTTCGTACTGTTCCAAACCACTATAATGTATATGTCTATCATCCATGTTTGCAGTCACAAGAAGGGCCTAAAACAAATGATATTAGACTTAATTTTAATAACAAATAAGATTGTGAATATGACTATGATTAATACACATCGGCGTAAGCTGAGAAAAACATTTTTTTTTTAATTATTAATTATACTACTTTATACCAAAACCTTATCCTGTGTTACCAATAAATTACAGCATTATAGTAACCACGGAAGTAATTGCTATTTGTTGTCTGAAAACAAGGGGGCATGGTTCATTCATATACTTTTATTTATTTATTTATTAACGAGCGTAGCCTAATTCCTCATTGATTTAGAATTATTATCGCAAAATAAACATTTACTTAGACAATCTAAAAAAATTGAGCGAGTCTGCTAGTACTCGAGACACTGATGTGTAAACATATGTCCTATTTTGACATCATCGACATAAAAATCTAATGCCACCTTAGGCCGCGTGACGCCTGAATATAGGCAACCACTTATTTGGAATTGGTTGCCTATATTCCTGGTGTTAGAAAGCATACGTCTTACACCAACGGTTACAGGCAGCCTGAAAAACATATTCCCGTCACAGATACCGTCTGACGTGCGTTGTTTAATGTTTGCATATGTAACGTTTGCATTAGAATGTCTAATATTATACTTCACGCATAACCCTCCGCTCGCTACGGGGGCGCAACGAACAAAAACTAACCCAAAGCATGCCCAAAATCTAGAAAACTACTTTTTACAAATATAACCTCAATAATATAACAAAAACTTCCTGTACTTATTTGGGTCAACCACAGATTTAATGAAAGAAATGCTCCCTTTTAAATGTTTGCTCCCTTGAAAATTCAAAATCTCAAATAGTTGAAAGAAAAGTAGTTTGACCTACGTTATAACTGATTTAAATTTTTATAAATAAATTGCAGTACAGAAAAGTGGTATGCCCGTACTGACTACTAACAGGAGGAAGAGTGTGGTTGCCCATGGTGTTTAGGTAAGGTATTTTCATCTAAATAGGGCGTCAACACACTGTTACTACGAAACAGAAAATGAACCGGAGTTGAAGAAAAGCTTGAAAACATAGTAAGTACATAAAAGGGTGAAATCGGGGTTCATTACAGCATCGTAAAGACATAGGTAAAATATAATTTCAATCTAACGAAAACATCCCATGCCTTCCGACAAGTCGGAAATGTATTTTGCAAGCGGTTTTTATCCGCTAGTCGTTTTACAAGGAAACGCTGAAGTAGACTGCGCATGGTTATGATGTCACATCCGGGTTTCACACTTCCGTCCATTTTCCCAAGATTTACCTTCATACCGTCGCGTAAGATGTTTACACATCAAAAATTTAACCAGTTACATCAGATTATACGATTATATAATTCAACAAACTATTTAAGAAGGAAATTACTGCAACACACAGTTTTAGCCACAACACCGAAAGGGTATTTATGCACACGACGCACGTTTCGCTAATCATGTTAACATCATTAGGAGATGATTAAAACTTGGAAATTGCAAAATTAAGACCGTTTAGGCCACCAATCCTATATAATGCTTTCAGAAATAGTGACTGCGTTGAGAAAAAATCCACTCCGGGACCAACAGCAGCTGAAAAACAACTTGGGAACTAAGTAAGTGACCCGCTTAGGGCACACTCAAGACGTCGCGTCGATACTTGACGAAAGAAAGCCAGCCAGTCTAGCCTGCAATATTCTTCCCCGCAGATATCAAGCAATACATTTCGCAACAAATCGGTATAAACCACATGTACAGGGTCATCCAATACTCCAGGAATGTTATTTTCAATTACATGGTGCTCGTGGAACAAAATCCCCTAAAGCTGATTTTTTGGGAATATTTAGAATTTGTTGTCCAGATTAACATACTAAAAGTCCCCACCCCCCGAGGGTGCAAACGACCTCAAAACCACCCCAATAGGTACAATTTTTATTTATATGCTAAATATCTCGGAAACACTTGATTTCTCGGAAAAAATGCTAGACATAAAAATTAATGCCAATAAAATTTTCTATAAAACGGTATATTTATAAGTATAATTTTATTAAACCAGTGGCGCGCAGCAAACGTCCAAAGTCTTGAATTATTTTTCGGTTCCGAAAAATCACGTTAGCATGGTGTAAACGTCACAGAGTTACTTTACTAGGACTATTAGTAGTTTGGATTAGTTTGGGTAAATCAACCCTTTAATAGAATTAATTGTACTTATAAGTACCAAGATTCTAGAGAAGCGACCGGACTTACAGGATAATGTAACCGTTTTTCTAAATCCCAACGCAGAGAGAAATGACATCACCCTGCCGGAGAAAAGTTTCTCTTAGCTCTTTATTGGGAAGGGAAGACAGTCAAAACGCTAAATGAGCTATGTTTTTTTAAATTCCACAATAATACATCGAGGCAGAGCTTAAATGCGAACTTCTCGTTAGCTTCCTTACCTCCAACTTTAGATGCTGTCTCTCAGCATAGCATAGCTTACGAGCGTACCATCAAATGGAAATGAGTTAGAGCCTACGTCTTGGGGATGGAGGAAACAGGGAGAACTTCTTTTACCAACTACGGTTAATAAATCAATAGCTCCGGAATTCATTCTCAAAATTATATTCTGCACTGCAGGCTGATTGTGGGAAGCTTTATAGCTGTAGAACGTCCGGGCTTAGCTGCTCGAGTTTAGGTGGACAATGCCAGGGACTTAATGCAACCCGCTGAACACGAGGATGATGACGAAGAGGATTTCCCATAGATGCTGTGTGGACTTTAATTTTGATTGTAAGTATTTTTTCCTATTATTTATTATGTTGTACTTTCTGTTTCGTTCATTATTTTTAAAATACAAAACAGTATTTGACGTACAATCATTTTAGGTTTCAGATTTTCAAGTCATTCATAACAGTCCGTGCTATGCAAGTCCATAACAAGCCAAGAACTCGTGACTTTGTTGAACGCCACTGGCAGAATCTACTGAAGTTTTTAATTTTAAGTGTTTGTTTTATGTAATTTGAACAATATTTGTTTGTTCTAAATGGACTATTTAGGAAAATGTTTATAATTATATTACTAGTTATTCACGATACATACATTTGACACGCCACTGATTTAATCTATTTTGACAGTTTTTTAATTTTTTTACACCCATTCAACATATTTTAAAGTTTGGTTGTCTTAAAAGACATTCTAAGATTATTCATACTAAGGGAGACGTGCTTTTTGGAGATTGAAAAATAATTAACTAATTAAGTCTAGACATTTACTGCACGCCACTGGATCGTTCAAAATATACTTATGTATATATCAGTTTGTAGGAAATTTTATTGGCTTTAATTATGGTATCTAGCATTTTTTCTCAAAAATCAGTGGTGCCCGAGATATTTGCCTCATAAGCAGAAAATGTACCTATTGGGGTTGTTTTGGGGTTCTTTGCACCCTCGGATGGGTGGGGACTTTTAGTATGTTTATGTAGACAACAAATTCTACATATTCCCAAAAAATTAGCTTTAGGTGATTTTGTTCCACGACGGGACTTACCTGCACTGGAGTACAACGAGGACTAGACAAGGCGATTTTTTGACTTTCCCTGTACTTTTATAAAAAACAACTGAAATAGCTATCTTATGTAATTTTCTCCCGCGAATTCGTATATGTTCAGCAAAAAACAATTGAACATCAAATAAAAATGCTAGAGGTCACTATGATATTTTTTTAAATGGGATGCCATATTTTTAATGTGCTTATCCGATTTCTCATATAAATTTTGATCTAAAATGATGGATTTTTAATTCAAAAACGCCTTTTTTCATCAGTTTTAAATTCGGAAAATGCTCGTCTACCGTGCGATTAATACCTAATAGATGGATACCCGTTTCACCTGTTCAACCTTTAACCTACTTTAAAGCGGCCGTCAGTCAGACCAAATAATCAACTTTCAAATTTCAATACTATATTTTTTACGAATTGGTTACATATAATCGTAGTTTTTTGCAAATCTATTATTGTTTACGTATAAAAGCAGTATGACATATTAGAAAAACTATAAACTAACTTAATTACTTTAATCTCAATAATATAATTGTTCGATGTGCTCCATTATTTTCAAAACACGACCGATGCCTCCTTTTCAGTCTCTCTAAGGAAGCTCTTACAATATTTTGATCCTGGTTAATTCTATTAATTTAATTTATAATTTTTTGGTGAATATCCTCGAGACTTCTGTTCGGTCGTTGATGAACTACATTTTTTAAATGACCCCATAAAAATGTATCCATTAGCGTGATATCGGGGCTATTTGGTGGCCAATGAATTGTTCTGTTACGACCAATTCACTGATTGTAATGTTCATTTAAGTATGTTACCACTTCTCGAACTGCATGAGGCGGAGCACCATCCTGCTGCCAAATGATATTGTTGTAGACTTGCAATGGCAATCTTTCTAACAAATCCTCGATATCGTTTTGAAGAAACTGGAAGTATATTTGGCCTGTTAAAGAGCCACGATAAAATAGTGGTCCAATGACTCGATTTTCTAACATCCCACACCAAACATTAAGTGAGTTCCTACCTTGAAACTTTATCATTCCATATCTATGAGAGTTAACTGCCGCCCAGTATCTTGTATTTTTCCGATTGTATACCCCCGATGTTATAAATGACGCTTAGTCAGTCTATAGAATTTTATTATATAAATTATAATCTTCGTCTTGCTCTCTCATCAGCATTAAAGCAACAAATCGAAATCGAAGTTCTTTTTGATGTTGTGTTAAGTATTGAACGGGAAGGATGCAATATGGTTTTAGACCACATTTTTTTAAAGTTCTGTGAACTATTCCATAGCTTACTCTCCGGAGTCCTGGACCATACATTACTTCTCGTACCGCTTGCGGAATAGAACTCCTCGGATTTATAGTAAAATATTGAACACAATGGCTCGATTTCTTCTATTCTGTCTTTTCATCTTTCTTGGCTTATCTTTCAACGTCTTGTTTTCTTCAAATAGGGTCTTAATTCTGAGAATTGTATCTACTGAAATGTGTCTCTGGAAACTCTCAAAAAATGTTCTTTGTGTTTGTCAAGCATTCTCTCCCCTTTTGTAATATAATTTTAGGTAATTATTGCTTATACGGTTTTCTGCTATTTTTGGATTATATCGAAAAAAAATATATATATAGGCATATTCTAGAGTCCTTAGGGATTGCAAATATACTGGCGGAGAAGAGAAATTGCGTTTTTTTTTTGTAAGAAAAAATTAAAAAAATAATATCATTCATACGGTTCTGGTGTCATATAAACACTGTCGATTTGAAGCTTTTTTGGGTTCTATGGAAAGATTACATCAAATGGGACACATTACCACAAAACAATTTGCGAATGAGGCACATTTTCGCAAAATAAAAATTAAAAACAACAACGCGCGCCGGTATAAAAGCTGTCGTACGGATTGGTGTTGCCAAGTGTAATTTATATTTGGTTATAAAATACAACAGCCTCGTGTTGAATATGTGTCAAAGGTACTGTGTGACGAGAACTTATAAATAATGATTCTCAATGACTTTGCTTACTAAAATAATAACAATAATTCGAATATGTGAGCAGTTCCAAAAAGGCCAGGATTTACTCAGATTTTGACATTTTTTGCAACATGCATGGATCATGTAAGTAGAGATCTATATTCATACAAATTTATTATGTTATTCAGCAGCTTATTTACAGTTACTTGTTCTATATTACTGTTATTTTCACAAGTTGTTATTCTACTTTATGAAACATGCTCCTGGACTTGGCAATTTGCTTACTTGAAAATCAAGAAGGTTAGCCAAGTCTGACAACATTGCGCGTTTAAATGTCACTAAACAGCCTCATTTCTCAAATTTCTTTTTAAATTTTTGGCGTCAAAAGTGCTTCATCCGCCGATTTTTTTGCAGTAATGTGTTCCATTTGATGTAATCTTTCCATCGAACCCAAAAGAATCTTTAAAATCGACAGTGCTTTATATGACACCAGACCATAGGTACATATTTGCCACATATTATTTGAATTTATTGAAAAAAAAATAAAAAAAGCACGATTTCTGTTCTCCACCAGTGTATTTGCAATCACTAAGGACACTAGAATGTGACTATAAAAAAATTTCTATATAATTCAAAAATAGCCGAAAACCGTATATGCAATTGTTACCTAATTTTATTACACTCATTCATTCTTCTAAAGAATATTTCATTATTTGTAACTAATTCGTGAAAAATATAGTATAGAAATTTGAAAGTTGTTTATTTGGTCTGACTGACGGCCGCTTTAAAGCAGGTTAAAGGTTGAACAGGTGAAACGGGTATCCATCTATTAGGTATTAATCGTACGGTAGACGAAAATTTTCCGAATTTAAAACTGAAGAAAAAAGGCGTTTTTGAATTAAAAATCCATCATTTTAGATCAAAATTTATATGAGAAATCAGATAAGCACATTAAAAATATGGCATCGCATTTAAAAATATATCAAAGTGACCCCTAGCACTTTTATTTGATGTTCAATTGTTTTTTGCTGAACATATCCGACTTCGAGGGAGAAAATTGCATAAGATTGCTATTTCAGTTTTTTATAAATTACAGGGAAATTAAAAAAATCGCCTTATCTAGTCCTCGTTGGATAACCCTGTACCTCATCACACTGCTAATAAGGTTGGTTTCAGTATAACGCCCTTCCTCAAATCCATGCTGTTTCGCCTGTTTCCCTACAATAACACCCTTAAACGTACCAAATAATTATTGTAAAATCACATTTTCCGTGGCCTTGGGAATTGCAGACTGTATACAAAAAGGTCTGTAATTTTAAATTTAAATATAGATGTGAAAATCGAGTGCTCCCACGTGTTGCTGGAGAACACACTACAGGAAAGAAAAATACTTAATACAATGAATACTTTCGGCGGTAGGATCCTTGTGAAATATCGTTGAATGATAATACTAGGGATATAATTAGTACACTGCTTTTAGATGTTTCAGCTTGATGAGGCCTTTATCAAGAGTAGTTGTATACTAAAATCGAAAATTGTTATACCCTACTAAAACGCCTGACGGTATTTTGTTTTAATTGCACTGTCAATTAAGTCAGTTGGTCGTTCGTATTTAAAACGTCTGGTTTTTGTGACTCTTGGATTTCTAGGTACTCCAAAAGGTTCAGCCTTTTGCTTTTTGTTTCCGTGTGTAAAAGTTTGACAATATTCGTATCTATAAAATGGTTATTTTCTATACAATGTTCTGCTAGGCCAGAGTTTTTAATATTATGTAAAGTCGATTTTTGTGTTCTTTAATCCTAATATTTAAGTTTCTACCAGTTTTTCGTACGTATACAGCTTCACAGTTCACACAATTTATTTTGTAAAGACCAGATTTAGATTGTTCGTCGATTTTGTCTTTATTGTTTGTCTTCTCCCTACATTATTCTTATTAACCTGAATTGTTTTACAGCCAAATGTATTTAATTTTTTTGAAATTTTATACGTAATTTTCGGAATATAATTGATAAATTTAAACGGCTCCTTTTCTAATTCTATTGTAGGGTTATAAAATTGTTTAGTTAAAATGTTCTTCTGTTTTTGCTTTATTAATTTGTCAATCAAAGCGATCTTATAACCGTTATTAATTGCAATCTGTTTGATAATGGATACTTATTTTTGGAAACTCGCCGAGTCTAGGGGAAAGCTGAAAAGACTATCGATGAGACTATGAAAAGCGGAAAGTTTTACTTGCCAAGATTAGTTAGAGTCTTTATGAATTATTGCATGTGTTGTTGTTGGTTTCCTATACATATCAAATTTAAGCGAATCTCTTTTTTTTGTAATCTTTATGTCCAAAAAGTTTAAAATGTTGCTAGATTCTTTTTCCATCGTAAATTGAATTCTATTGTTTAGGGAATTTAAACATGTTAAAAAGGTGTCTAAGTTTGTGTTGGTTCCTGTAAAGATGCAAAATATGTCATCAACATATCTACCCAAAAAAAAAATATATTTCTGATTAATGAATTATTGGTGTTGAATAAATGCTGTTCAAAATCAGCCCTAAAATTCTCGGCAAATAAGAGTGAAATTGGAGAGCCCATTGGTAAACCATTAATTTGCTTGAATATTTCATAATTATACTAGAAATAATTTTGATCTAGACATGTACGAATTATAGATTTGAGATCGCATTTTTCTTTTACTAAATTATCAGAGTTATCTATTAGTCCATTAATAATAATACGTGAAAGTTCGTTTAACGGTATGGAGCTTAACAAACTCTTCACATCAAAGAAAACCAATATTGCATTATTTGCATTAATTTGAGAAAAATTTGTGAATTATCAGGTAGTACAGAATTGTTATTTTTTAATAATGAAATAATTTGTTTTTGGTATTTATTAGTCGGGCCTTGCGTTTTTATGAAATCTCCATTATTCAAAAGTTCTTTGATTTTAGTATCATAATCTAATTTAGTTAAAACAGTTATCGTGTTTCCTTTATCAGCTTTAGATAATATTAGGTTATTTTGCGTTAGTTTTGCTTTTATTGTGTTTAAAGTTGTAAATTCTTTTTTATTCAGTTGAGTATTTGAATTAGATTTAAATTTTTCAGAGATGCTATATTTGTGTAGTTGCGAAATGTTTGAAATAGAACTTATTGCTATTTGTGTATTAACTACCAACAGTTTAGTTGTAGGATTGTGGAGAATATTTGAGCCCTTTTTCTAATAAGTTATTCTCAGTGTCTGTAAATACTGTATCTGTGGGATTCAAAATTCTTGGATAAAAAGTGTGATTGCTGTGTTGCTGTATACTTAGATCAATAGGTGTGACAGTTTTTAAAAAGGGTAAATACCTGAACTTGTTTAGAAGAGTTTTATAATGTTTGTTCACTATTAAATTAATATCTTCACAAACTATCCTGTCCCCAGTGGCGTAGCTACCGGGTGGGCCACACGGGGGGCAATGCCCCACGGCGCCAAGAGCTTAACTGAGTCTTTAAATTAATTAAATTATAATACAATCAAAGATCAAAGACCAAAATATGTATTAAGCTTTTTACCCAACCCATATATTTTATGTCAGGTATTTATTATTTATTCTATGTGGAATAAAAAGATATATCCCGGCGGCATATTTACACATCCTCACATACAAAGGTACCAGGGTGCTGAAATCGGTTAGGTTTTGTAAGCGTTTGTAGCGCTACAAAAGCTCACTGACTTGGGCCCCTGGAACACGTTGTTATATAATATTTTCTTTTCGCATGGCGCTCCGCTCGCTTCGCTCGCTACGGGGGCTCAAGAAAAGGGAACTAATCAGGTGCTAACCCAAACTAACCCAAGACATACCCAAAATCAAGAAAAAAAACTGTTTGGAAACTTAACCTAAAAATATAAAAAAGCAACGGGGTTTGAACCCAGGCCGCCGATAGCCGCCGAATTGCGACATAACCATCTAGACCTCTCGACCACGAGGGCTCTTGCCGCAAATTGATTGCATCGCGAAGACATGGCACGATAGCTTTTGTAGCGCTACAAACGCTTACAAAACTTAACTGATTTCAGCACCCGGCGCAGCATTTTGTACATGCAAATTTGTAAAAACGCTGCGTAAGGCGGCATGCGACTTCAAAGAAATTCCGAAAATTTCGGTCTTAAAAAGTATGTGTTTTTTAGAGTTTCCTATTTAGGAGGTATCATTAGCCAGACAAGTCTAAATAGCCTAGCAATACCTGACAAGGTAATAGTGCAAACTCCATATTTTTATCTTGTAAACTAACAAAGATATCACAATAAATAAACGCCCTAGCCTTATACATATCTTAACGGATTTGGTTAAAAAGAGGTTTTTTTAAATATAGGTATCACAATTAACAAAAATGGAAGGCCTAAATGAAAAAAAAACTATTCTTCATAAAAGTTTCGCTTATGTCTTGACAAGGTAATAGAGCAAATCCCGTATTTTTATCTTGTAAACTAACAAAGATGTCACAACAAACGTCCGTGACCGTTTTCCGTTCCCTGCCGTGTGTCGGAATCGCGACCTTCAAATTTTACTCCCGGCGCGCGTTAAGAAGTTTCACTCCAAAAATATACGTTTAATATTATGATGTATTATTTTTTGATTAATTTGCGTATATACACAAAATATAGGTTTGTTTTAGGCGCCAGCGGATAGGCTGCCCCTCGGCGCCCACATTTCTAGCTACGCCACTGCCTGTCCCTATACTGTAACACATTATCACATATCTTCACGAACTATCCTGTCCCTATACTGTATCCATTATCAAACAGATTGCAATTATTAATAATGGTTGTAAGATCACTTTGATTGACACATTAATAAAGAAAAAACAGAAGAATATTTTAACTAAACAATTTTATAACCCTACATTAGAATTAGAAAAGGAGTCGTTTAACTATCAATTATATTCCGAAAATTACAGATAAAGTTCCAAAAAAATTAAGTAAATTTGGCTGTAAAACAATTCAGGTTAATAAGAATAATCTAGGGAGAAGACATATAAACAATAAAGACAAAATTAACAAACAATCTAAATCTGGTGTTTACAAAATAAATTGTGTGAACTGTGAAGCTGTATACGTAGGACAAACTGATCGAAACTTAAATATTAGGATTAAAGAACACAAAAAAATCCATTTTACATCATATTTAAAACTCTGGCTTAGCAAAACATTGTATAGAAAAAAACGATTTTATAGATACGAATAATATCAAACTTTTACACACGGAAACAAAAAGCAAAAGGCTGAACCTTTTGGAGTACCTAGAAATCCAAGTCACCAAGAACAGACGTTTTAAATACGAACGACCAACTGACCTGCTCTGTTAACACCTGCATAATTGAGAGTGCAATAAAAACAAAATACCGTCAGGCGGTTTAGTAGGGTATAACAATTTTAGATTTTAGTATACAACTACTCTTGATAAAGGCCTCATCAAGCCGAAACATACGTAGAGAAAAATATCTCATTAAATTATTTTGAAACATCTAAAAGCAGTGTACTAATTATCCCTAGTATTATTAGAAAAATACTTATTAAAAATATACAATAGATACTAAATGAAACACATTGTATATCCCATGCTAAATTTGTAATCCAAAAAGGGCTTTCTATAGAAGCGTAACAGAGCGCTTTCGGCCTAAAGCATCATCAGTGCTACCTGAAAAGTAAGTAAAAGAACCACCGATTAAAGTGACTGCTGTAAGATTTTTAGGAACCGAAATTGATATAATTGATATTGTTATATTAAGATTCTGAGATTGTTAAGATTTGACATTAAATTGTGTTTCAAAAAATACGCAAAACGCTGAAATACTTTAGCTACGTCCCATATTATGTTCTTCCAGTACAGAATTTAACACATGAATAAAAAAACATCGATTTCATTCTGTTTCTCAAATTATAATCCGAGAAGAAGAAGATAACGATCCCGATCTATTTAAGAACATTCTTTGGACGGACAAAGCCACCTCTAAGTACCACATCCGGCATATTTAACAGGCATAACACACACCATTGGGCAGCAGAAAATCCCCAGCAATTTCAAAACATTAAATACCAAGGAAGCACTTGTTTCATGTCTGGTGGCATACTCAATAACCGAATTTTCGGGCCAGTATTCTATAATGGATCCCTAACTGGACAGCGATACCTAAACCTTCTTTAAAATGATATTGAGGCCCTTTTAGACCAATTACCACTAGAAAGTTACCGCAATATAACTTGGTAACAGGATGGGGAATGAAATTATCTTGAATTGATTGGACGTTACGGAACCATTCGATGAATAGCCCTGACCTTACAATTTTTGAGGTTTTGTCTGGTCATTTAAAGAATGCCGTTTACCAATAATGGAATGAAAATATAGAAGAAATGAGACAAAAAAATTATAATTGAGATTAATCGCCTTAACCAAAAACCCCAGGTAATATCGGCCAGCTTCTAAAGGTTAAGGAGAGGTTACCGATCATGTTTCGAAAACAATGGAGGTCATATAGAATATTTAAATTATTAATAATATTTTTTTTGTTAAATTGTTGGTGTTTGTTGTTGCTATTATGGTATACTTTGTCTTTAATATTCTATTTCAACAATACGCAAACTACAACGGGGTTCACCATCTGTTTTGGCTTACTACACACTTATATGTATCGGTTGATTTAACACTTAGAAATCACTACCGGAGCCTGGAACTTACACAATCGGGCTACTAAGTTAATATCTAATTAACTTAAGACAACGGAAACGGGATGAGTATTTCATGAATTTTCAAATTTTCTTTGGATCGCACCCTCACAAGATGCTGAACGCACGACAGAGAAAAATACCACCAAGAACAGGCGGGATTTCCACCTCATGAAAAACTTCACCGAATCTTGAGTATTGTTAATACGGGTTGAAGTACATAAACTTTAAGGGTTTGCCTACCTGTGGAGGTGAATTTTCTGAAGTAGATAATACACACCCAGAGATCGGAATATAGAGATGTCGCATGTTACAGTGAGAGACAAATAAACATTTGTCTTTGTGAAAGGCTTTCTCAAACAAAAGGTCTGATAAAGAGCCGAAATGCTCGGCATAGAAATAGAGATAGGTACTGTTGGTGACAACAACACATAAATAGTAAAATTTGTATTATAACTAATCACTAAAATAATTTACCTCATGGGCGATCTTGAGTGAAGATAGCTCCGTCAAAACAGTCAAGGCAGTTTCACTAACTCTCGACGACGGAACTAATCCAAACTTAATCTCCGAAAGGAATCTGGAATTAAAAGAAAATGCCAAGTGACTCAGGCGCTTTGTACTCGCTAATATACCTGAATATGTTCCAAGTGCCTACACGAGGTACATTTTCTGGTATTGATGCCAATGTGTCATGAAAGACAAAAATCATACACAATATTGGTTTGACAAATTATTAACAGGTTATTTATAAGCAAATAAAAAAATCACAAGTTTTTTTAGTCATGTGCCACCATTAAATTGCCTCATTAGGTGACATAAATATGATAATCTTCTTACCAGAACCAGCTAACAGTAGTTGGTCCATTCTTTTCTATCCAGGCCTGGTGTTGAGTATGGCTGAGCTGGAGCAATTGAGAAGCGGAAGCTGCAGAGCGCGCAGAACGATCATTATGAGGTTTTCAATGAGTTTTAAATGGTGATCAGAATCTAGTTGTAGATATGGTTTTAGCGAATGTGCGTTTGCATAATCCTACTAACTTAACCAACTCCACCACCTTGTGTTTTTTAGTGTCAATTTCAATTCTATCCGCTGAACTTTTGGTTCAATTAGACATGATGTTTATTCCTAATGGAGTGTTTTTGAACCAATATCCCTTCTGCCAATTTGGATGAACGGTGTTATAATACTTGGTTCCCTTTTGCCTATTAATTTAAGAAATAATCTTACAGGGCATAAGTTTATGTTTGATGAATTTTTCACTAACCATATGCTGCTTCTCAAACCTTTTGATCCACCTGTTTTATGAGATCAATCTCCTTTTTAATAATTTTCAATTTACAGCTTCACTTATTGGAGGGGCAACCAAGTTCAAACGAGCATAGGTGAAAGAACTTTTTTAAAGCTGATCCATTATTGGTCGGGATAAACAAATTCTTTTATTATTGTTTAAAACCATAAAGA
>JAEQML010052849.1:0-41508 GCA_016904865.1 Pissodes strobi
AGAATTATATTGGATCTAAATTTATAAGAAAAGAGAAGCGAATTTAATTGCACATAACGCTAACAGAGCAGCCTAAATAAACAGAGTGAAGCTTCAATATCTGCAAACTTTTAAACATAATATAAGCTTCTAAAACAAAATAACAATATTTTACCATATTGCAAATGACACCCAAAGGTCTCGTTTCACGAACACAAGCTTATAATATATTAACTCATATGAATTCCAACATTTCTCCGGGATATATTATGATCCTATGTCGTATAAAACTTCCTAACAAATTTTATCGTTTTTATTTGCAGCAGGACACAGACACTTTGATCTCGTTATTTCTGTCAGCAATTTTTTAAATGGATAATGAGTACTTTGATTTATCTCTGGTTCAACCAGAACTAGCTTGACAAATCAATGCTCTGTGCTATTTGTTTTTTCAAAGTATTAACACCTACTCTGAGTCTGACCTACAAAAATACAATATAGCCTAATTTCCATGACTCATGATAATTAATTTTTAAATATAATTAGCAGTTCATCATCAAAGAAATAAATGGTCTCCATCATAACTCCTCTAAATAGCTTTATGTTAGTTGCGTATCCTTAATTTAATCCTTTAATGCATGACTTTTTGGTGATTTTATAAATAAAAGGCAAAAATTATAAAAAAACGTCGATAAAGTCAAAATAAAACGGGTAAAAATAACAGAAAAAAATCCTAGGACATAAAAGTTAAATGTGGAATTTCTTAAAAGAATTATTGCTTTTGTTAAAACATAAGTCCACTCAGCATTTTTTACTTTTGGTATTAGGAAACACTTTGCACTTGGGATATTTGCATCTCATTGTTGCCTCTTGAACAATTGGACAATATCGGTTTGGTCTGTACGGACTTCTGTCGGCGGCACATGCTTCATGGGACCTATTCTTCTTTTTTCTTCGATGTCATTTTGCAGGACTGGGCTAAGCCGACCACGTTTGGTAGTAACTGATCCTACAGCACACAAGTAATTGGCAACATCAGCATGAAATTCGGCTTGGTTTTTCAATTAACAACCTGGTTGCTTTTTACTTATCACACGTTTGTATAGTAAACAAGAATTGACCAATGACAAATCTAGAAGATGATAAAAAAATCCTAATATACCATTTTCGACTTAGTGACTTTAGTTGTGTTTTATATCTTCCCAGAAAACTGTCCAGCAGATCTACACTACCCACATGTCGATTATAATATCTAATTTTATTATATATATAAGTCGATTTCCCGACTTCTATAATTTCCTTTTGCTTCCGATTCAACCTCTTCACTTTTGAAATCCGATTTCTTCCAACGAATGAAGATGCTAAAGTAACGCATTTATTGCCTTTCCAAATAACAAAGGAAATATCCACACGATCAATGGTTGCGACAAATTCATGAACCACGGTCGACCTTTTTCAAAGAAGCTTCGGCTGGCAATTTGTTATTGGGTATTCTATTTCTTCGAAGTGTACTCAAAGAATAGATTTTCTATTTTGCTAAATATACCACGAGAGGCTATGAAGTATAATAGTTATCATTATTATGATATAAAATATACTAACTCCAAGGTCAGGTTCGTTGTTCGGTGGGTGTATTCATTTATTGACCGATATAGATTTGATATTTGTATGCAAATCCTAAAGCTCCTGACATAACAAAGAATTTGAAACCCCATTAGTTTAGTTGAGTACATTTGTTCATCTATACTGAGATGTTTCTCCGAAGGCACTGAAGAAAATTTGTTGTTCAAAACAGAAGGTCTTTATCTTGTGAATCCTGTCAGGATCTGGCAGTTCGCACGGTATAAAAGGTTCATTGTTAACGAAATGTATGAATTGTCTTATCTTCCCGAACCTATTTACTGACATCACATTAGCTACTGGTGCCAATCTCAGTTCCTTACTCCAGAATGACCTTGAGTTGGGTATATGAACCAATGAAATAAAAATTATGGTGCCAAGATATTGTTTTATGTCGGTTCCAGAGGAAAATGGCGTCCGCTCAGGTTTAGTTTGCACAGCATAAACACCATCATTGCCATCAGCTCGTTGGGAACAAATAGTTGAAAATCTGATATGGATTTTCTAAAGATACAACTTCTTCTGGCATGTCCACATCCCCACGGATCCGTAATTGGTCTTCATTTAGCTCTAAACACCTTGACCTCCATTGCGTTTTTTTTTTGTTATGGGTCTCCTACCTCGTTTGGCAGTCAGAAACGCAGCCAATGGAATGTCATCTTTATCGTCAGACTGATCTTGCTTGTCAGTTTCTTCCACTTCTGATGGGACATCGCTTTCATTGTGGTCCATATTATTTTCATTCTCAGGCAGAAAAAAAAGGATCTGTAGCGCTGTCATCACATTCATCATCACTAAGACCTGTAAATTTTTCCCAATAATCGACAAGGTCTACCTCACTTAGGACCTTTTTCTTGTTCGTACTGAAAATGGAGAATATATTGTATTCAGTGGCGTAGTCAGCAATTTGTTTTATGAGAGATGCATCAGGCACACCTATTCATACGAACAATATGCCCCAATTTGCCATATTTTGAAATACTTTTCAGTAAATTAAATAAAAAAAAAGGTTTACTGCGGCACTGGTCGAAATTCTAGATGAATTTTGCCTCCTCCGATCCCTCGACCGTGGTCACGCATTCCCCTCTCCGGCCACACTCCCATCTTCGCCTACAAATCATGTCACTGTATGCATTGCAAAATACAATTCTTATTATTATTCAAGTGAAACTTCTTTAGCGAGGGTAAAGTCAGAAAAAATAAAACGCTTATCAAAATGAAACGCCTCTTTAATTAAGCATGTTCCAGGGTAGCTAGAGGGATGAAATTTTCAGGATATCTAGGTGGGGTAAAATGAGGATTCTGGACGAAAAATGGATCCGGTACCCTTCCTCCAGCCAGGAGAGGAAGAGAAGAAAAACTAAAATAATAAATTTCGGGAGAACAGGAAGAGCTACGGGGTCGAAATTTTTATGGTAGGTGCGCCTCATGGGAGGCTACCTTTGACTATTGGTGAGGACCGGAGCTCTAATTTAAGGGGTGATTTTGGGAAAAAAAAACATTTTTGCCGATATCTCTGCAACGATGCCTCGGACCGAAAATCTGACACGCGATGACGCCGTGTCACGGAATCATCAGTGGGGGGAATTATACCCTCCAAAATGTTCGAAAAAATGGGAAAAAATTCAGAAACCTAAAAAATTGTTCGGAAAGTTAATAAAAGCATTATAAAACGAAGTAAAGGAAATAAATTAATTAATTAAAAAAATTAGAGAAACGCGGTTTTCGGCGAAAAAAGGCGAAGGAGTTCAGCTACGAGGTCGAGGATGGCAAAAATGGGAAGAAAGAAATGCTTCATGAAAAAAAACAATTTTTTTTCATAAAATGGGAAAATATTTAATAAGACGTAAAAAAATGTTGAAAAGTTAATACAAGTATTACAAAACTAAATAAGAAAAAAAATAATAAAAAAAACAAAGGATTGTTCGAAAAGTTAATAAAAACATTATAAAATAAGAAGAAAAAAATAAAAAAGAAAATTGTTCAGAGAGTTAATAAAGGTATTATAAAATGAAATAAAGAAAACAAATTAATAAACAATAAAAAAATAGAGAAACGCAGTTTTCGACAAAAAAAAAGTTGAAAATACGGAAAAAAAAATCTAAAAAATTATCGAAACCGGGGGCAAAAGTTGAGAATAATAATTTAAGAAAAAAAATCAATTTCTAATATCCCTTTCAGAAGTTTCACTTCAGTTGTTTCCTTATAAAGGTGAGGCACATATTTTTTTTTATAAATGCATTACGCTGCCAATAAACAAGAAACAAAAAAAAAATACAGGAAGCCTGATGCTGCCAATGCAATGGGCTTCAAGACAAAACAAACGGTTTTTTACAAAGAAAAAATCAATTCCAATAAAATAATCATAAAATAATGCTGGATTCACAAGTGCAATTTTCCTTGACGAAAAACCCTTTTTTTAGAAAAATCATATTTTGTAAATCGGCGATAACAACTGTTTGCGCGTGTTATTCAGAAATGGCCAAATAAATTCTGGAAGTTAATTTATGCGCCATCTATCAAAAAAGCTTACTTTAACTTAGTATGTTACCAAACGGATATACTATGAAGCCGAACGATTTTCACGATTGCATAGATTCTAGGCGTTTAATTAGCAGTAAACCAACCCAACTAACCCAAAAGGTCACAAAATGCATTTAATGGTTAAAACTAAATTAAAATAGTTAAGAGCGTCGCGTCGGCTTTTTTAGATCCCAATATGTTTCGGAGTTTTCATTGCACCAAACCGAATGGAACGAGAATGTCTCCCAAAACTGTTTAGATAGTTTAACAAACTATCACCAAACTATTGGACTTTTATTTCGGAAATGTGAACCATATGGCTAGGACATTAAGGATGTTACAACTGGCAATTCAGGATTAATGTAACTTACAACTCACTCACTTTGAGTGTTGCTTAGTCCAAGAAATCATTGGTCTAATATATTTGCTGCAAAATTAATACATCCTAACGCCATACCTCTAACTTCTACTTCTACTGCAAGAGGAACTGATTAAGGAAATCTTTGAGACCGATCAAGGGCTACGTCAATTGGTACTAATGAGATTAGATGTCGTTTTCAGTGTCCCCTTTATTGTTTTAACATATTTGAATAAGGATACCACTGTTATCTAAATATTGCGTGTTTCATTAAAGCCTATATCACCTCTTGGGACTTTACAAGTTTTTCTCCTTGTGTTTCTTTATGTAATGCAGGGGGAATATGTTTATTCGTGATGTATTTTAATAAGTTGTTTGCGGCTTATGCAGAGAGATCTCAAATATTCCAAAAACTCTATCATACAAATAGAGAATGAATAACAATGCAAAAAGTAATTATTAATTTAGAAACTAAGCAAACAAAAGCAGGAAAGGGTCTCTAGAGAAATAGTCCTAGACAAATAGTGAATTGCATCCAAGTAAATCCAGACAAACATTACATTCCAACATGACTAAATTAAAAATTTTAAATAAATGTCTGTGAAGGGGTAGCTAAACTGATAAAGACGACAAGTTTTATTACTCATTTGAAAAACTGGTTCCATCGTTTTTGATCTAACTCGGTATTATCTTAAATAATCCAATTAATCCTTTTCGTTTGGCCACTGCATAAACGTCAAATTAATGTATCTCATTTTGTGCTAAGTTATTCTAGACAATGAAACAATAAAAATATATTATCATTCATCATCGCTATCATGTAACACGCACGCTAACTACCCAAAAAACTGCAGAGTCAAGCCGGCAAAAATATCCTTGATGGCATAATTAATATAATGTTTTAATTAAATGCGGTTTTCCCCCATTTACCACAAAATCTAATTAAAGTAGAAGTAAAAATTCAGCTCAAAAAACGAATAAAGGTTAGTTCATTTATCCGGTGTGCTTTTCTGACAGGTTGTTTACTAATTCACATGCACCACTGATGGTAAAAATCACTCACTAAGCGGATTAAAGAACTAGCGTGAAGCTCTTTCTTTTAATACTGTACGTTCCTGAAAATGCTTTTCAACACGGAATAATGTAGGATATCACTTTTAATATTGTTAAGAGCTAAGACATTTCTCTGAATAAAACTTGAAATATGCCTTGAGACATTCAGACCGTTAAAATATTTGAATAATTCGAGTCTCTAGTTTAAATCCTGAATACAAGTTCTGAACTTTTTAGAAATGAACAATAAAATGATAATGTTGGTAATTCTTAGACTTAAGGGAAAATAATTTCAACAGCAGCGTCCATGTAAATTTAGTGTATAAGATAAAATAAATAATATAAGTCATCTTCATATTTATGCTCGTATTTATGTTACAACTGTTATCGGATATTTTCCTTCTCATTTCGGTTCATTTTCCCCCAAAATTGGCTCTATAAAATAGGCTTTAATATTTAAATGTTGAGGACACATTATTTATCTTAATATTCTTGCCTTTGCCACTAGAAAATGAAAAGATTGTTCACTTAGTTTTAGCACACCAGCACATGAAAAATAGGATATTAAAAAAATTACGTATTCAAATATTTAAGAAATGGATTATTTGCTTTTTTATAAACGCAGTTGGTTATGTGTCAGTATCGAAATATTCATTGTTCAGTCAATTTACAGCCGCAAAAAAAATGTGTCTCGAATTCGGTTGAAACATAAATTTTAACAAAATATAATAAATCAATTAGTCACTTCTCTATTATGGATGAATTATACAAAGTATTTTCACGTCAAAAGCAAAATTTGATTTAACATATTATGAATATGAGCTTATCGTGAATATGCAGATTAAATAAGTCAAAAGTGCTATTGAGTTTCCAAGTAAATTTTTATCAATCACTGTGTATCTGAACTTCCCAAAATCTTTCCCTCGTCTCGTCGCTCCGTTCTCTCCTGAATTCCCTCTGTAAAATGATCTAATGAATATCTTTGATATACCATTTTGGGAAGAAATCTGATTTTTTATATATAATTTCAGCTCACGGGGTCGTTAAGGATTTCATATTTTTTTATTTAAATAAAAATGCAAATATAAACAGGTTGAATGATACCAATTTAATACATGACATACAATAGGAGAAGGAAAAAGACCGGTGGGTGCTTAAGATCACAGTACAGAAGTTAAAACTTCGTCAATGCAACATTAATATTGCGACGTACAAGTATTTTTGTATTCTATATTTTGAAATTGCCACTTGCTTAAAGTAAAAATTTACTTCGAAATCGACAAAAATCGCTGCATACTGCTGAAAAATGTTTAAACTCTTGTATGCATGTCCCTCCGAAGACATCTGAGTCGATTTAGAGCCAAAAGAGCAGATAATGAAGAAGTTAAGAGGCTGAGCAGGAATACAAAGAACATAATCAAAAGTGGAAAGAAGCGAAGGTGGAGGACGCTGTGTGTCGAACTTAATACAGATCCATATGCGGAAGCTACAGGCTCATCATAAAAAGACAATTAGGCCGCAGAGTGCCCATGAAAGATTAGCGAAAAAATTGAAGAAAATATAATAGAGAATTAAGACGTTCAAAACGCTATTTTTTGCAACGAGAGATCTCATGTCGGGAAGGTTTTCATATCACAAAGAAACTCCCAACTTCAGTCTTCAGTCTTGAATAACCCGGCGAAAAATATTAAGATTGAAATATCACCGGACCCATATTTGTAAACTGTAGACGCGATAGGACCTAGCCATAGGGCGATCGTATTATAAATGTAGTTGTTCTTCATGCGTTGGGTTAGTTTTAGTTACTTTTTGTTGGTTGCGCCCCCTAAGCGAGCAGAGGGCCAGGCATGAAGTGTTCAAATATTTGAAGGCGAAACGTAACGGGGGTATTATATCCAACATTTATATTATAGTCGTCCTATGGCAGAAACTTATGCATCTGCACAATACGTATATGCTCACCGAAACTCAATGGAATACCGCCATAAACAATAAAAGGGTTTCTATTAGGCATGGTGAATAGGCTGGTAAACCAGCAAACCTTTTTAAGCCAGTGGTAATCGCTGAAGCTTGTACTAATTCACAATCCTGGCAAGCCGTATGACACGCAATCTGCTATAGGCCTTTATGCCTAATGGCAAAGCATTATGAATCATCATGCAGACAACTTGATTTAGAAAGGTACGATCAACTATAATTGGATTGCAGAGGATGATTGGTATAAGGAGGGGACGGAATTTCAGGAGAATTGGAAATAAACATTGGTGATACCTCATCGCCGTGGATGTAAGAAGAGTCTTTAACTCGGCCTCTTAAAAAATATACATAAGTAGTCTTAAAGAAAGGAAAATCAGCCGATACTTGTTGACCATCCTGGGGGCTACTTCAGGGAAACTGGCAATAATAGAGGCATCTCGTTTGGCATCCCACATGAATCAATACTAGGGCCTCTCTTGTGGAATCTGATGTACGACTCAAGCTTGACCATATACCATAATATACACCGCATAAAGAAGATTGGATACCTCGATCGCATGACGATATGGATGATAGGCCGTAATAATGAAGAGACCAAACCATCTACGATTTAAATTTGTGGATTAAGAATAACCACCGCGAAATGGCCCCGGAGAAGACCAAATTTGTTATACTGTTATGACAGCAGCAAAAAACCTCAACTATCTGTAAACATATTATATCGGATATTACATGGCATTCGGACACTACATACAATACGTTACAGAAAGAGCATCAGGGGTAAAGTGGAGGACATCGATTAGACTCAATATTGGAGGTCTAGAGAGTGGCGAGAAAAGAGGTGTTCTACAGAGCAACCTAATCAGTGCTGTTACATGGAGCACCTATTAAATCTGATGACTTAGGCATTAAGAAATACCACAAGATGCTGGTGGGAATACAAAAAAGCTTTGCTAGGTGTGACGTGTACAATTTGATATTTTCTTCATGTAATTGTATATTCTGACTTTTTCATATTCAGTGATGGATTTATCAAACCTTCTTGTCATATTGCTATATTTGCTTTAACGTAATAGTTACACCTCTAAATTATTTATATGTTTGAAAGTGTATTTTGGATTAACTTTATCTGTTAACTTTGCAAAATCTCGCTTATATATTATTGAATACTGTTTATTTTATGAATATACCAAACTCAAATTAAATCACAACTCATCCGAATTTAAGCTCGGGTCAGTAAGCAATATGAAAATCACAAATTTGGCAACTGCTAAAACTTCCTTTTATCGCTAAAGTAATCTAAGACTGTTTTGCAAACAGCCACGGGCACAAAATAACTGACCTGATGAAGATTTTAATCTTAGGGTGTTGCGTTTCTGTGCCTTTGGGGTATCCATTTAATGCTCTAACTGCTTCATATCAGTTTGCTTTTCTATTTCTTTTTATTCGTGGCAAGGGAAATTAGGTTTTGCTATCTAATAACGAAAGTAGGTCTCTGTTAGAGTAGTCTGAATCCGAAAAAATATATTATAAAGATAGTTCCGTAGACAACAGCTTGAATTTAAAACTATAAATATAAAATTTGTGGCTTTTAAGGTAGCAGCTCTCCAGAAAGCTGCAATCTGTGGACTATTGATATGCTAATTGATAAGCAATATACGTCAAGTCCGATATAAATTTAATTTGATACTACAGGATATGAGTGGAAATGCCTATTTTGCTGGTACAGATTATGTGGACTGTATATAAACAGTTTTTCCGTATAAGTAGGTGAAGTGCGAAGTCATCAGCAGCAGCAGCAGCAAGAATAGCCGATACGAACAATGCATTGATTGACATTAATAAATCTTGTACAAAATTTGTTTGATGGCGCAACATCTTGTTCTTAGGCGTAAAAGCAAATTAAGTTTGAATTTTACCATAGCCATTAACATGGTAAGAATTTCCCAATATGAAAAAGGAGAAATTTTACCAAATAAATGTATCTACATTGAACGGAGCTGATTTATTTTGGGAAAATTTGGAAAACTGAAAGACGTATTCTTAAGCCTACAAATAGGCAAGTTGAACGAAATCAGGGCTCCTTTTCCTGACCAGGGCAGATATGACATCCGCATACATGCTTGTTTTTTTTTCATGGCAGTGGCACACACACTAAAGGGAGTTCCTCCTATGGCGCTCGACGAGCGCTGTGTGTGCGAAGATATTGATTGACACAGTTCTTGAATAGTTGTAGGTTGTAATTAGGGGGAAACAGATGTCCTAGGAGTGAGTTCCACAGTGATGCAGGGCGCCAGACAAAGCAGGGCTTGTAAAGCGATATTCTAGGTGTTTCCATTTGTACGGCGAACTGGTGCGCTCTTGCCGTCTGTCGTGACTGCCTGACAGGCGTTGCCAGGGGCGGGATAAGGCGGGCGTATCCTGGGAACACATGCCATTAAAGTATCTGTAAAACAGGGACACCTCGGCCACATGTCTGCGGTGTTCCAGACTATCCAGATTCCTTGTCAACTCCGGGCAGCCGACGCAGAGCTCCCTTCTGAATGGAATCCAGCACCTTAAGGGAGTACCTTGGTGTGGCACCCCAGAAGTGTGATCAATATTCGAAGCACGGTCTTATTTGCGCTTTGTTGAGCAAGAGCAACTGTTGCGGTGTATACAGTTTTTTGTTGCGAAATAGCGCACCAAGCTTCTGGGAAGTAGATTTTGCGATGCTTGCAACGTGGCTATGCCAGGACATATTGCTGTTGACCGAGAACACCATTCCTTCATCCTCGTCAATCAGACTGCTATTGACGAGGATGAAGGAATGGTCGATCCTGCCATAATGATGTCAGGGCCCGCCGTATTTGCCCTCTTAGTAAACGTGGCTGCTTGGGTCTTTGCTGCATTGAAATGGACCAAATTTCTGTCGCCCCAAGTTTGAACTTTCTCCAGGTCTTGATTAATTGCTGTAATCTGACCCTGTCTGTCGTGATAAGGCTCAGCCTCTGGTAAAGGTCTTTCTGATCTGCAGTACCCTTACTGTCATCTGCAAAACAGTAAACAGGATTATTTGTTTCGGTCAGCAGGTCATTAATATAGATGAGGAACAGAGTTGGTGAAAGCATTGCGCCCTAATATGAGTCAAATGCTACTGCCCACAGAACCAATTCCGATTTCTACAAACTGAGAACGATGATCGAAAAAGAACGAAAATCACTCCAAAATTACACCCCTTATTCCACAACTCATGTGGGGAAGGTTTTAATATTAGAGTATTGCATTTCTGTATCTCTGATGGACGCGTTTAATGCTCTAAGCTGCTTTGTAGCAGTTGGCACGGCATGTCTTATATGTGACTTTGAGATTGAAATTTTTCGGCTCCGTGATAAATTGTCATTTTACGCAGGAAAAAGTGCTCAAAAAAGTAAAATTTTCGAGTAGTATTTGTTCGTAAGGTTTGTGTCACTAAGCTAAGTTGTGATGTGGAAAAGTGATGAGTAAATGCGGACGATCAGGAAAAAAAAACGTCGAATGTTTGCTGTACCTATACCCAAATAATAAACACGAAAAGCCCCGGCCTTGAGTGAATTTAATAAAAAGCAGTTTGTGATATTTGCATACGGGGTATTGCCTGTCGTACAGGCAGTTCTTCATCATCAACATCTGAAAAATGGGCAGCATCTGCAATATGTTACCTCAGATAGTCAGATAGCAGATATTGTTAAGGGTTTGCAATTGGAGATAAATGATATCAAAGGCACAAAAATAACACCACGGACATGGAACAGATCATTAATGAGGTTTCAGGTAGAAACAGAAGATAAATAAATATGATAATATATAACTTAAAAAATGAACTGCTGAATGGATCTTCTGGCACTGACCAACAAAAGGTTATAGATGTCATGAGGTCTATTTCCCCAGTGGTCCCCACAAGAAGGATGACAAGCCTATACCTCGGAAGGTAAAACTGGCATCCAAGAACGGTGTTTTTATAATTCTAAAAAATAAACCCAAACACGAAAATATCATCAGTATCCAAATATCTATTGATAAAACATATATGCAAAGAGAATATCTTAAACAGATATTGGTAGAATTAAACCAACGTCAAGGAATGAGAAAATCGGCCCTATAAATATAAGATCTCCATGCAGTGGTTTTGGTCATTTTAGAGAAATACTTTGAAATTCATGGTGTTAGTGAGACGTGACTGGTACCTGTATATCCTGACAAGTATATTGTTATTCCAGACTACAGCACTGTGAGAGTTGATAGACAGGAGCAGGGAGACGGCATTGCATTTTATGTAAAGTCCTTATATAAGTCCAAAGTGTTATCTCTCCGGACCGTATGAAACAATTGTGGCTGATAGTGGTTATAGAAGAGTTATGGTGGCAATGGGTGTCGTTTATAATGATTTGGGCACAATTGTCGAGTAGATTTTTTTTAAGTTAACCACAGTTATTTTTATGATAGATGTGAACATCAATTTACTTAACGCGAGTTTAAATGGTAGTAAATTGTTCTATCTTTATTGTCAAATTTCTAATTTAGCCAAGTAGTGAATGGGCCTACGGGTATTACACCCGATCCAGAATCACTAATAGACGTTATTATGTTAGTACTAATGTAAGTATTTTTAAGCAAATTGACAGCATACGGAGTACCACCAGCACTGCTTCTATGGCTTTCCAATTTCTTAAGAAATCGAAGCATACGAGTTGGTATTGATGGACATCTCTCGGAGTTCCTCATGGGTGTATATTATCTCCCACATTGTTCCTGTTCTATATCAACGATCTGTTAGACAGGGCAAACAATTCTATTAACAGCTTTGCAGATGACAGCACTCTTATATTCTCATTCATGTCGCGAACTTCAATGACCGCTGCTCGTTCCCGCGAGCGGGCGGGATATGAACGCCATCGTGGAATGTGGTGAGGAAAATAATATTCAGTTTAACGCAGGAAAGACTAAAGCAGCGATTTTCTCAAAATAAGCAACGACCGCAGGACCTGACTTATCAATGACAGGACAAACACTGACTCTGGCCTCATCCATAAGCTTGCTGGGCATCAACGTGGAAAACATGTCTTGGCGCAATCACGTCACGAAAATCGCCAAGGCAGCAGCACAAAAGAAGCTAGGAGCACTCTATAGAGCAAAAAAGTTGTATACACCCCATCAGATCTTACTGCTCTATAAGGTCCAGATAAGACCATCTCTGAAATACTGTTCCCATATGTGGAGCTAGGCACCCAAACACTTGCTCAAGATATTGGACTCCATACAGAGGAGAGCAGTTCGTCATGTGGATGACCCGGAGTTGACTAAATACCTTGATAGCTTTGATCATCGAAGAAAAGACTCTTTGCTATCGATACTACCACGGAAGGTGTTCGAACGTTCTGACACTTATGATTCCACCCATAGTTTTGCCAAACAGAAGCACCCATCAGAGAGAAGCTGCGCATCAACAAACGATTCAGTTGCGAACACCTAGGATGTCCCTGTTGCGGGATTCCTTTGTCTGGAGGACTGCCTTTCTCCGGAATGGACTTCCGACTAACGCCTTTCTCGAAAACTACAACCTACTGCGCTTCAAGTCCAACGTCCAAAATCTTCTCCGCACACGCACCTCTCGTTGAGTGGCATACGATTTTCCTTTTGTGTGTGTGCTGAACATAAAAAAATAATAACAGTGATATTGTGGATGTGGGGGATCTTGCGCATAATTTTGGATATGTGTGCGTGTGTATCTTTGCTGTGGAGAAGGAACAGGTGTGCAATAATTTTCTGAAATATAGGAAGTTTAAACTTTTTGACACTGTTGCTTTCTCAACTGATGCGGTATATAACACACCGCGAGTATAATTTATGATTTGTAAAGCATCGATAGAGCATTTTTCTCCAGAAATTCCCTATCGAACTGTTATCTTAGTTTTTTCGATCCTCGCTACTTCACCGCTAGAACAACCTTTATCGTATTTGGTATTATACAAAAATGCTAATGGGTTTGTCTATCACCGACACCAGATGTAACTTATCGGATCTTAAATACAGCGAATAACATCTATCCAATTCTATCCTCAGTTCCATGCTTAATTCTTTTCCACAGAACAGTTTTCTCATCTTTTTAAATATTATTTTTGCAAGAATTCTTACATTCCTTGTCCTATGCGTTTTTTAGGCTATTAAGCTTCGTTTTTTCGTGTGTAAAGATAACAATAATATTCTCTGCTTGATTCTGTTATTTTGTCGATTAGTAGCTATATATTTTTCATGATTGTGGCAATAACTTGTAAAAATTAGCATAATTATTGTGAAAATATTCTAAAAGTGGATTTCCTCAATATGGTATTTTTTTACAATCTAGACGATTAAATAGAAAGAGAAATTCTAAAATTTTTGATGCTTGTCTATAAGAATAAGTTAACATAATATTTTCTAAAAAAAACATTCTCAGCTATTAACCAGTCAGAATAAGATGTTGAATAAATGGTATTCTATTTATATCAAGAATAATTTACTGAAATATTTGTGAAATAAAAACGCAAAATAATTCTTTTCCAACGTAAAGCATCCTTAAGCAAAATTTAGCGAATCATTCCAGAAAATACTTCTTTCCTTTAGTTCGCCTGACTTCACGTTAAATTAGCCATGAATAATATTATCTGCAAAAAAAGAAAATTCGACTTAATATGATTGGCTATTTTTGTATTTGCGTTTGTTCCGGTAAAGCATCTTAATGGTGCTAATACATTACTCTCTCGTTAATCTTATACAAAGATCAGCACGTGTTGTTTAAAAATAAAACCACGTTAAGTTTGTAAGAAATAAAACCATGCTTTTCGCCGTGATTTATATTTCAATTTATGACATAGAACGGATTTATAGTGCAATAAGATGGACATAAAAGCGCATGTACTAATGCCGAGAAATATGAATTTTTCAAAATCCTTGTCGTAAATTTTCATTCATTTTGTCTATTTTCTTAACACCATTGCAAATTTAACCAGATTTTGGTCATTTTTGAAGCTCATATAAATACCTTGGCTTCATCGCCGGCTTTATGAAAATTACTTTAGTGCTTGCAGCTCATATTTTATTTTTGTACTGTTTGCAGCTTGTATACTATCTACATAGATTCAGCGAGACATCCAGTCGTTCAATTTATTTATGAACTACCATTCTTCATAAATGTTTTTTTATGGCACTCTTTTATTAAACACCCCATTATTTTTCCTGTCCGGAATCATGACGAGATTTGTAAAACTCCATAAATCTATCATATTCCCTTTTGCTGCTCTCTGCATTACCGAAGACGCTTCTTTATATAAGTAATCAGTGGCGTAGGGCAGAAATTACACTTGAAAGATTATGATTTATCCGTTTATGCAATGGAAAATAGAAAGTTCACTTCTTAGATGATTAGTAAATTGACGTTATTTTGGTGCCTTTCTCAGCGATGCTAAAAACTCTGGTAGATCAAAAAATAATGTTGCTGACACTTTGATCACTGCTGAATAATTTAACAATTATTTCAGTAATATTGCAACTAGCTTAGTAAATGAGATACCGCATTTAAATATAGACCCTTTGTATAACTTGCATCAGGTGGCAACTCCTCCTGCTGCAATCGCTTTTCGGGAAATAAGCTTTTACGAAATGAGGGATATTATAAACAACTTGAAAAATAAAACAGGTACTTTCCCCAATATAGTGAAAAAGGCCATAGTGCTGCCCATATACAAAACGGTGATAAGAATCAAGCATCTAACTATAGGCCAATAATCGCTCTTGCCTATTGTTTCCAAAATAATGGAAAAGTCCATGGCTAAACAGATTGTCTAATTTTTTGAAGATAACTCGTGTTTTTCAGAGTGCCACTTTGGCTTCCGTGGGGGACGCAACACTATGGGCATATTGCACTTGATCCCAAAAATTCAGAACGCTTTTGAGATCAAGGGTTTCAATGCTACTTTGCAGTGCGACCTAAGTAAGGCGTTTGATTGCGTGTCCCGCGGTATAATTAATAGAAAGCTGAAGTATTATAATTTTGATAGCCTGACAATTCGACTAGTGGAAACTTATCTCAAAGACAGGTTGCAGAGAGTGAGAGTGGTGTTTCAGATTCGATCTTGGTCGATGTTCTAAACAAACAGAGATGTGCTCGCAGGCACCTAATGTATCATAGGGCTAGTTCTAAAGTCATTTTGTAAATAAAGCAAAAAGCTTTAGCATTATATGAATATTTTAATAAGTTATTTTACTGGAAAACAACTGAAAGCTCATAAATAAACAAAATAAAAACATTAAATCAGTGTACGTAGTCAGTGCTACGATATGAACAATATCAGTCAAGGCAAAGTATCGACCTCGAAGAATGTTACAAGAATAATACCCTTAAAAACTAAAGCATTCCATAAACAGTTGTAATTCTAAACTAGTATATGATTATAAACATAACCTTGAAGCTATGTACAGTTAAATGGTCATTAAAGTCCCTGCGGAACTGCTACGTATGAGCTCAATTAGCTAAGCTAACTCTGATGTGCAATACAGTAATATACAAGCAATAATAACAGGAAAAATATTACCTTAAAGTGCACCTATAAGCTACTATGTACACAATATTCACCAGTTGACGAGCAGCGTTCAATTCGTTCAGCAGTTTATCTTCCAGCACAGGAAAAGTCACTTTAAACACTTACTAAGTCTTTGTTGTAGCTTCTATGTACAATGTGATTCAGTTTCTTGCAAATGAGAATGACTGGAATGTAGTAGATTGAAATGGTATGCAGTTATATATGCATATGGCATGACGCGGATGCCCTTGTGAATGCGGTTTTTATACACGCAAAAATAATTGTAAAACATGCTATGCAGGTAGCATAGGTAAGCTGAAATCCGTGTAGTGGATTTGTGAGATCTTTATATTATAATAAAGCATAGAGAATCTTGGCAGA
The DNA here is from genome assembly GCA_016904865.1 of Pissodes strobi. Taxonomy (NCBI): domain Eukaryota; kingdom Metazoa; phylum Arthropoda; class Insecta; order Coleoptera; family Curculionidae; genus Pissodes; species Pissodes strobi. Next base: position 16,468 of record JAEQML010052849.1, read on the forward strand.
CAAGTGCCGTATAATCCTTACATTAGAATAAGGCCAGAGAATATTTGCAGACTAGTGCAGAGTAATCCTTATATTAGAATAAGGCCAGAGTATAGCAACCCAGTGTTATACTCTGATAGAGTATGTTGAACACCCATGGAGAAGACCAAATGGGAACGCTAGCACAGCGATGGTACCGCGATTGAGGGAATGTGATTGTAAACGTGTATATTTACTTACTTGAGATTCGAGACAAGACTCGATTACTTGTGGTTATAGACAAGACTCTATTGTGAAAACTCCCATGGGCGATTGCCATGGGGCGCTAGTACAGCGATGGTACAGCGTCTTACTTGAGAGAGAGTGATTGCAAACATGTGAGTTTACTAACTTAGGTTTCGAGACAAGACTCGATTACATGTGGTTAGAGACAAGGCTCTAATGTGAGAACTCCCATGGACGAAACCAATGGGGACGCCAGTACACAGCGTCATATATTTGTGAGAGTAATGGCAGTCAAGGTGCCGATAAATACCTTTTTGTAGGCTTGAGATGACGATGAGTATGGCTGGATATCACTATGTCACATGAGTAAAGAACTAGAGAGATTATGAGGTCTCAAAACGTGAAAACTGTCCGGCTGGAAACGGGACAGCGCTCTTGGCGCGACTTGCTTGTGTGAGAGTCGAGATGCTACTACTTTGACTGAATTTTAGAACGTGAACGTGATAACTAGATCAGCTCGAAGGCGTTGACTCCTCCCTTTCTGGCGGGAGAAGATGCATCAGTGCGGAGCTTAGAAAAGTGCAAATGAAGTAACTGCAGAGAAGTTATATGAAACATCAGCGATTGTCTAGCATAAACGTATGCATTTTAACACAGATCTGGTCGAAATACGCTGACTAGGAATTATAAACTCGATTATTAAAGATCGGAAATTTAGAGGCACTAACTTGATTACCTCCGTCTTTCCGTTATTGGCCGAATGTCCGAATGTGTTTGAAATACATTGAGGTGATTGGTTTGCACGAATTATGCGGCTAAATGCAGGACTGCTTCTTTGGCGGGGTGCCGGTGCAGATGGACTGTTATTACAACAGATGGCGCTAGTAATATCGCCGGGATACAGCCGCTTTTTTTGTAGAAAGCGCTGTGATTGGTCAGATAAGTCAGTAAGGTAAAATAATAATTTTGCCCTCGGCATTTATACTTATCCATATTAAATCCAAATTAGAGGAGTTTACAGTGCACAGTGATATATTCATAACTATAACACCCGACAAAGAACTTTCGGCGTCTGGAGAGGTGCCGAGATGGTCCCGTGTGCCTGTCAATCAAATTTTATAACAAACTTCCACCTGATATAAAAATGTTGCCTATGCGGCTCTACAAACCAAAGCTCAAAATGACACTTCTGGCAGGTGCCACAGTATTGATGAGTTTTTAAATTCGGAATTTTAATGTGTTCAGCTGTTATGCTCAAAATTTTTATTGTGTTTGTAATTGTTTATTTTAAATGATAGATAAAAAAAATTATTATAATTTTAATTCGACATTTCTTTTGACCACTGACTTGTGTAAATGCATTTGTAGGTATATTGGAACCAATAAATGAGTTTGAATTTGAACTAACCTCCACGTATCTTAAAAATATAGTCAGATTCTTTAGATCTTTAGAAGATCATTTTTCGTAGAGTCAACGGCGAAAATCAAGGTTTATTTCAATTTGGGGATTTTTTACTAATCGATTTTTCAGATATCAATTTTGTAGAATATTTTTACCCTGAGCGGTGTGATGAAAGCAGCCATTCACGAAATTTGAACGTGGTATTACTTTTGATCCTTACGAAATTTGATACTTCATAGCGAAAACAATCCCATTTATTTCTGGGAGGTTGTGGGGGAATTTCTGGATTTTTCTTCATTCCAAAGTTACTTCAATTTAATAATATCTACATATTTTTGTTACCCTTAGTAGTGGCTGATTAGTTTCGCATCATTAAAAGAAATAAATCAATCTAATGAAGAGGTAACGTTTACAAAACTCAACAACACTTTACATTTCAATCGGGAATATTGCAGATCTCCACAAAATCCCTCATGTAGATTTTATTATTTAATTCTTAGGAATATGTTGTATCTAATAGTCACTGTATCTGCCTTCAAATTCTCCATTTTTATGATCGGCACACTCACAAAATGAAAATCCTATACCACTCAACGGGTGGTGCGTGTGCGGACATGATGATGGACGTTGGACTTGAAGGGCTGTAGGTTGTAGTTTTCGGGAAAGATGATACTCGGAAGTCCATTCCAGAGCGATGCAATCTCCCATAAAGAGAAGTCCCGTAACATCAACGTCCTAGGTGTTCGCAACTGAATCGTATGCTGATGAGCAGCTTATATCTGACGGGCATTTCTGTTTGGCAAAACTCTGTGGGCGGAATCATAAGTACCAGCTCAATCGACCACTTTCCGTAATAGTACCAATAGTAGAGAGATAGATCTGCCACTTTTCTTCGATGTTCAAGGCTATCATGGTCATTTACAAGACGAACTGCTCTTCTCTGTATGAAGTCCAATATCTTGAGCAAGTGTTTGGGTGCCGAGCTTCGCACATGGGAACAGTATTCAGAGATGGTCTTATCTGGGCCTGATACAGCAATAAGGGCTGATGTGGTGTATACAACTTTTTTGCTATAGAGGGATCCTAGCTTTTGTGCTCCTGCCTTGGCGATATTGGTGACGTGGTTACGCCAGTATATGTTGTTTTCTACGTTAACACCTAGTAAGCTTATGGATGAGGCCAGAGTCAGTGTTTATTCCGTCATTGATAAATCAGGTCCTGCGGTGTTTGTTTTTATTGAGAAGATAGCTGTTTGAGTCTTTTTTGCGTTAAACTGGACATTATTCTCCTCACTTCATTCCACGATAGCGTTCATATCTAAATTGTTGCCAGCAATCTGATTTTCTAGCTCTCGCAGCAGTCATTGGAGTCCATGCCAAACTAATGTCTAATGTGTTGTTTGAATAACTTCAACGTGTGTAAATATTAAGGAATATGGCGAAGCATCCATAAAACTTGGAAAGACCCCAGAAAAATTATATACCTCAAAGCAAACTGATACTCCTTTCGATTCCAGAAAAAAATAGATACTTCATAGCAAAAAAATCCCATTTCATCTGGCAGGTTGCGTCGGACTTTTCGGATTTTCCTCCATTTCAGAATTACATGAATTTCATATCTAGACTATTTTATTACCTCTAATAGTGACTGCTTAGCTACCGCATTGTAACTGTCTATTTTTGCTATTATAAAATATTATAAATTTTATTTTATATGCTGCATTAAGCAACAAAACGTTTTATATTTTGTGATAAGAATTATTGATTAATTATTAATTCATTTATTTGATTTATTGTCAATAAGTTTAGTGAACTTCCATTTGCAGCATTTATTAATATTAATCAGTTATACCAACGGTTAGTATTGCATAATATGTATTAGCTGCTGTTGCAGTGAGTGGCTATTCTGATCATATTTTTTCTTATGTTGTGCTCCAGCACTTTGTGACTGTCTTTATTCTAGACTGGACAATATATTGGCTCGCTAAGGTCGTGTTATTAGTTTAACTTTGCTTAGTTATATAACAATAATTGTTTTCTTGCATTTCTGTATTTAGGAGCTGAATTAATAACCTACCTTTGATCCTCGTTAGATTAATCAAATTCATATACTGCTTTTAGTTTGAATATTTCACTTCTAATTTCAGGCTGATGATATTGCTTTAACTTGTTGGAGTCACTGATTTGCTTTGAAGTTCTGCTGCTGCTTTCTTATTCGAGAATGATTGTTAGTTATTAATTTTTTCTTTCTGTTCAATAGTAATAACTAGTATCTGTTGCTTATTTTCTTCTAAGACATTGATTTCTGCATAGATTACTCATTGTCGTTTTTTCTCATAGTGCTTTAGGGATTTAGGGCGTATCCCTCACATATTTTCCTGGTGGGTTTTCCCATATTTTTCTTTAATTTTCATTCAACCGTCAATGTTTGTTTTCCTTTCTTATGCTTTAGTGAATTTAGAGGTTATATTTTAGTTCCATCTTCTTACCAACAGTTGGGCACGATATTTGGAATTTCTACTTTATATTTATCTTTTCGAGTGGTATGTTGCAATTTTTGTAATACTCGATTGGTAGCCTTGAATATTAGTGATGGGCTATTTTTACGTAATTGTTGCTGTCGATTGGGATTTTTAAAGGTTTATTATTTCGTTTAGGAATGTTTCCTATCATTTATTGAAACATTTAATTTTAGCTCATTAGTTGTTGCTTCCGCAGCCGTTTTACAACGCTTAGGTCTCGTTTATTCTTAGAAGTATTCCTCATATCGACTATTTCTTCATTTCGACCAGTCTTCTCGGCACTACAACTTTTCTGATCTGACGTTGTTTCTCTAATTTCATGGAAGTGGAAAAGGCGATTAGTTCCTAGTTTGTGTTTTGGACACGGCCGATTTATGTAAATGCTATACTAGAGGCTTTCCGAGCTCACCTTATAAAACCAAGGCAGTTGATCCTCCAGGCAAACCTCCAACTCGAGTGAGGGTTTTAGTACCGGGTTTTTGCTACCGGGGTCAGAAGCGAGTACCGGGTTTTCGCCTTCGGGTCGAGACATCCCACGTTCGCCTTAGTGTAGAGGCACTTTTACTTCGACTGCTGAGCTTGCAACCTATTCAGCAGCAGACCATCGGATCTAACGGGAAATCGTTGACATTGATTTCATTTTTCTTGCCGATTGATAAGATACTTCATAATATTTAAATATAAAATTAGCATTGCCGACCAAGCTTTTAAGATTGCTTTCATTAATTTTATTTATTTATCTCGTCAATTGATATAATTATTGTGGCTTTTTATTGATTGATGATAGTATTATTGCTACATTTATAATCGGTGCAGCCACTAGTTCACGCGTACATTATGTAATAATATTAGGTAAACCAAAGTGATCACTTCGGATATTAGTATTTAGAGTTTTTAGGTGTAAGGTATACAGTACCGAGTTTACTAACAGAATTGGTATCAGAACAATCATCATATTGTACCATCACGGTTAATTATTTAATAGTTTTTTGTGGTCGTTCCTTTGTTTTTAAACAACCCATTACACTAGGGGATCTTCTTCAGTTTAGCTGGTAGAACTGGTGGCGCTCACGAACTCCACTCCCGGAGGGGGCTATTTCATACACGGCTCTCCCGTCCTAAGTTTTTTTTAATTAAAGTTATTTTCTTTTTTGCATCAATAAGACAATCATGTTGCAGTATAATCACGAATAAATCAATCTAATGAAAAATTAACGTTTACAAAACTTAGTAACATTTGTGAGATCAATCAGGAATATTGCGTAGACCTCCATAAAATCCCTCGCTTAGATTTGGTTCCTGGAACTATGGCGAGCTATACATAAAAGGATACCTACTTAAGCAACTTGAAAAATCTGACATACTTTTGATTCAAAAATATTTTCAAAAAATTGCGTTTGAACTCTGACGGATTGTGGCGGAATTTCTGGATTTTTCTCCATTCCAGGATTACATGAATTTAATATCTAGACTGTTTTATTACTCCTAATTGTAATTTTTAATAGTGATAGCAATACTATTTTTTTTGATTGCTCATAAACGAAGCTGTTGGGTTCCTGTATCAACAGACCGAAAAAGTTCTATTACATGTGGTGAAGTGATCCTGAAATTTCAACGAAAGACTTTAAGCTCACTTGTAAGAAATGCTTTGGGGTTTTATTTTGGATGCAAAGATGAAGATCAAGATAAAGCTTGGGCTAACACAGTTTAATGCACTACTTGTTCCAGAACCCTAACCAGTCGAGTAAATGGTACTCTCAAGGCTTTGAAATTATGATTTGGGGAACCTCAGAACCACGTTGATGATTGTAATTTTTGTTTACCAAAAATCGCGGGGTTTTCTGATATAAGCAAACATATAATTGAATATCCTAATATTGCTTCGGCAATTCGACTTACCTGTGCCTGATGAAGCTTCAAGCATGATTGTCCGTAAGACTCCAGAAGAATATAAAATAGATTTGGAATCGGATGAACTGAATACACACACGGTACAAGTTTTCAGATGGAAGATGATTAGGAATTTAGTAGCAGCAGATAGTCCCATTTTATATTTTAAAATAATTCAATGATCCTGTTCCCGATTAGAGTCTTCCCTAAACATAGGCACTGCTCCTTGTATCTCATCTGCAGCAGTGGAATCTCCTACAAGACGCGATGAGAGTTTCCACGTATAGTAAAAGAAAACTAAGCTAGCAGTATATTTTGCAATGGAAAATGGCCAAATGTTCTGTTTTTTATGCGAATGGGACAGCCGAGCCAGAAACCAACAATATGTAGGTAGTTAAAGAATGGTCGAAAGTCGAAACGTAAAAATATTTCGCCCGGTCTGAAAGCCGTCCTTGATAAGCCCTTGGTTGAGCAGCGTCTTAGTGGGGCAAATCTTGGTCCGCAAGTACAAGAAATTTTCAAAAATAATAGTTTTGAAACTGCACTGTTCGAAAAAGAAACTAAGGCGTGGACTGGCTTAAAAAATGTGTATTGTAGCAACTTCCTTGAAAATAATAAATCGGAGAATTAAATAGAACTAGCTGAACAACTTATCCAATCTTAGAAGGAAGGAAGCTGCATTTTCTTCACTCTCATTTGGGATTCCTTCTTGAAAAATTTAGTGAGGTCTCAGATGAGCACTGAGAAAAATTTCATAAGCAAATTGCTCAAGTGGATAAAGAACCCCAAACGTGTTCGTTGGCCACTGTTGAACCCTCAAACGTGAAACCGATCGCAGGGAATACGAACGAAACAGGCAACACAATACTTTCTTTGATTATAAAATGAAATAAAGTATATTTTGTTAAAAAAGTTTTACTTAGATTCTACTAATTTTGGAAAATTCACTATATTCTTTTAGGTTTGGTTCCCTTGTATTTCAAATTCTTCAATTCTTCTCTGAAAACTTATGGATGATAGGTAAGACCGAGGTCGAAAGAGCCAAAATATGTCAGGCAGCGACAAAAAATTTCAAAATGTAGAAGAGTGAACCCAAACTAACCCACGCGACGAAAGTCTATCTTGAAAAAGATTATATATAATTAATTGTCAAACATGAAGTTACATTTAATTGTCAGCCATCACCCCCAATTGCAGCTTAAACGTGTAAGCCATAATGGTTAATGAAGACTGACTGTTCATTTGTTATGTAGGTATATTTATCAGATGAAACTGAACCTTAATCATGCAATATAGACAATTTTGGATTTATGTTTTATATAATATACTTATTTTGCTTCTATAAAATCACTGCAATTCTTACAAAAATTGCATGCCATACAAGAATTAAATCGAACTTCCAACATAAGAAATATTCAAGATTCTTAATTAAGTTTATAGAAATATTCTCTTGCGCACGACAATGAAATCTTTAATGCTCTAGGAATACATTCAACTATCATACACTTAAGCGCCCTTATTTATTCTTTAGGGCATTCTCCGAAAGTACAGCATTAAGAATCTACTTAGTCCACCGACAGAATTAATTAATGGAAAACTAAGGCGTGGATGTTGAAGAGCGGAAGTTGGGACACGTTCCCTCATTTTATGTAGGCGCAAGATTTCCATAGGAGGAAGAATATTTATGTAAATTGAAAATACAACTTTATACGCAGGTGGCTTTGTTTGGGATGCTTCTTGAAATGACTGAATGATATATAAGTCACTTCTAAGATGAAAGTAGGGATTATTAATGAGCGAAAATAGGTCATTAAATGACGTTACCCTTGAAAGTGAGTTATAATATTAAATACGAGAAATCAGGAAGCTCTCATTCATTTGGTTACATTGTTCATCAACCTGTAGCTTATCAAAATTTAGGACTAATTTATTACCAGAAATAACAAATACTGCGGATTCAACTTTTTTAACATTAGAGGGATAAGTTCAATCGAATTAGAGACCGAGAACTCATATTAAAACGAAATAATCCAAAACACATGTGACAATACTTCAAACACCCGTTACACCAACAGAAGCATCTTCGAAATGCCAAGAATTTATTTTCATTTGCAGTAAGGGCAATATACCTCCTAAGGTGTGAAGAACTTATTAGAGCGTTTAAGGTGATATATTAGAGCAACACAAATAACCATTTGTTCGGACATAAAACTAAGCGGGAGTAAATCTGGTGAATTAAGGTACGAAGCCCTTGGACCGTGAAGTTGTCCCCTTAAGATGATGTAAACTAAATATTTCCGTCGATATGATTGTATATACAGTGTATCGCAAATTCGTGGTGAATGCATTGACATCTAGGGTGGTTAAATAGGAAAAGCTTTAGACAAATTTACCAATAAATTAACGGCACTCGCGGAGCGATTCTAAATACACAGGCTTTTGAAATGTTTTGAAAGAATTGAAATTTTGCATTTTAGAAAATGTTAAAAGGATTTTTAAAGTATGTTAAAATATTTCGAAAGCTTCTTTTTCCAGCGAATACGCCTGTTTAGTTTATTTCCATTTACAACTTCTCAGTTTTCTAGACTCATCATTGTAATCAGTTTTACTCGCTTTAGAAAGAAGTTTGTTTCTGTTTTTCAGCGATATGTTATGAAACAAAAAAAATATATTTTATTTAGTAATTAATACTAGAGAAATGATTTCTCAAAATAAAATTGTCAAAATGTCACAATAAAACTGCAAAATATTATTTTGCAGTTTTACAATACAATTATATATTGCGTTTGACATGTTTAATGAAATTTCTCTTTAAAAATACCTAGAAATTACCTAATTTTCAAAGTAAAATGTATCTCAGGGTATATCGACTTGACTTTTGACATCATTATTAAAAGTTATTATTCACAACAGGCTAACAGGTATTAGTGAGAGATTTAAAAAGTTAACTCTAATTTTAATTCACAAAATGAGAATAGCATTATTAAAATGATATATCGTAAAATTTTATTAGGAAAAGTTGCTTAGAATGACGTTCTATACATATTTTGAAAAAAAGCTAAGGTAACAAAATAAAAAGTTATTTTTTCTAACAAGAAAATTTGGAAAAATACTTTTCTGGTAAAGAAACTCTTTAGCAAAGCCAATAGTGATATTTTATATAACATTTGATAGACATTGGCATGCTATTTCTATTTGCAAAAGGTTGATTTGTAAAAAAAGTTATGTGCCTCACCCTTATAAGCTCACAACTGAAGTGAAACTTTTGAAAGAGATATTAGGAATTGAGTTTTAATTTTTTTAAACTTTAGTTTTTTTCATCTTTTGCCCACGGTTTCGACGCTTTTTAATTTATTTTTTGCTTTTTTTTTCATCTTTTGTTTTTTCATAAAGCATTTTTTTCTATTTTCATTCTTGCCATCCCCGACCTCGTAGCTCAACTCCTTCGACCTTTTGTCGCCGAAAAGCGCGTTTCTCTATTTTTTTTTCTTATTTCGGTTTATAATATTTTTGTTAATATTCCGAACAATCTTTTTAATCTTTTCAATTTTTTCCATTTTTCGCCAAAAAGCGCGTTTCTCTATTTTTTTTTAAATTATTTTTTCAATTTTTTTTTTCATTTTTCCCCATTTTTTGGGTATCCGGAGGGCTGGGGAGCAGGTATAATTCCTTCCACACTGATGATCCCGCGATACGGGATCATCTCTTGTGACATTTTCAATCCGAAGCTCCGTTGCAGAGATATCGGCAGAAAACGAAGTACCCACTTAAATTAGAGTCCCGGTCGCATATACGTAAACTCCAGACACCTAAGGTTCTGCCATAGGGCGACTGTAATATAAACTTTAGGTAATACCCCCGTAACGTTTTGTCTTTAAATATTTAAATTTTTCATGCCTGGCCTTCCGCTCGCTTCGCTCGCTTCGGAGGCGCAACCAACAAAACCTGACCAAAACTAATCCAACGCATGAAAAACAACTACATTTATATCACTATCGCCCTATGACGAGGACCCCCATGGGGCGCACCTATCATAATAACCCGAACTCCATAGCTCTTCCCGTTCTCCCGAAATTAATTATTTTATTTTTCATTCTCGCGCCTCTCCTGACTGAACGGGGTACGGTATCCAGTTTTCGCCCAGGATCCCCATTTTAACCCGGCTACATGTCCTAAAAAATTCAGCCCTTAAGCTATACTGGAACATACTTCATTTTGTTTCACTCTGATGTCCGTTTCATTTGATTTCCGTTTCATTTTTTCGGACTTACTACCCTCGCTAAAGAAGTTTCACTTTAAAAATTAATCCAAGCAAGTAAGAAAAATGAACAGCCAAAAATAAAATTTAAAGTTACAATTATTCGACACAAATAGTAAAAATATTTGAAGACGCCGTCCTTATTAGCCATGCTGCAGTATCAAACTTTAGTTTATATAGTCGTTGAGGTCCTTGCGTTTTCTGAAATTCCTGGTCTTTTTTGTATGAGTTCACTTAATCTACTATTGGAGATGTACAAATTGAAGCTTCAAGATATATTCATCGAAACAATCTAAAGGGTTTAAATCTGGTGTTCTGGGAGGCCATGGTTGAGATCCTGGTTGAGACGTCTGACGATATTTTTCCTTGTAAGATAATAAATATTAAAATTTAAGCAGAACCACGTTCAAACATCATTAAAAGGTGCACCCCTCTAAGTCTGATTAGCTTAGTGCCTTATTTTCTAAACCGAAACAATTACAAAAAATTAATACTGAGTATCTCAGAATTAATATCGTCATGGCACTAACTGTATATAACATTTTCGACTAAGAATTGCTCAATTCTATCTACCGCAGGAAAAACAATTTTCATTACACCTTAGCTTAGAAGCATCTTTATACTTATTTGATGTTGGGTAGAGCACTATAATCGCTTAGAACTAAAATAATTTGAAGAATGTCTTAGGGTAGGTCGCGAAGGTTTGATCAATTTGTCAAATTTCTTATTTTTTTGAGAGTGGAAAATGAAATTGCAGAAGAAACATATTTAATAAAAGGATGTTAATTTACAAATGATTACACAGCAATTCAGATGATTAGTGCTATTATAGAAGAGGAGTACTTGCCAATAATATTTGACTGCACATGCTGGTTGATCCATACCTCCATATAAAGGGATACTTAGGTCACATGAGAGAGATATTTGAATATTAAACTGTTGTTAATATTTATCCAAACCTTTAGTCAAAGAGATAAATTAAATTTGGAAATAAACTGATTTAAATCAAATAATGGCTGAAACAGCTAAGCAAACCCTAAAACAATTAGTAACACGCAACCAGGTAACTTTAATGTGGGTTCCTGGCCATAGAGGCATAGAGGGCAACGAAAAAGCAAACTGCCTTGCCAAAGAAGGAGCACCGTCATATTATGGCCCAGAGCCCTACTGTGGCCTTATGAAGAGTCACATCACCGAAGAACTAAACAAATGGGAAAAAGACCAACTCTCGTTCTACTGGAGAAACACTCCAGGACTAAGACAGGCTAAAAGGTTTATCACCATCTCTGCAAAAAGAACAGAACAGCACTTAGACATGAACAGAGCAGATATTAGAACTGTCATCGACATGCTCACTGGACACTACCCGGTAAAATACCACCTAATTGCAATAGGCAAAGCAGAAAACGACCAATGCAGATATTGCAATAATGGACCTGAAACCGCAGAACATCTACTATTTCAATGTTGAACCCAACCCTGCAAAAGGCTCAAGTACCTTGAAAATGTACAGCTATCACCTCTAGAAGTGAGTTAACTACCTCCCAAGAAAATAGCTTCGTTTGGAAGAGGCCTACGTCCTATGGTCACAAATTAAGTTCTAGAATCATTAACGCAATATCTGTAAAGGTAGTAGTGCCAGGCTGCTAATACTAGCCGAAACTACTCCCTAGCAATCTACAATCTACAACTAATCAAATCCACAAGTCACAAATGATAAGAACATGGTATCAAATGCATACAAAGAAAGTGCTAACCTTAAAATTATACCTTCAGTCTTCTGCTGTTTTGTTTTGCTCATCAAGAAGTTCAAAATAATATATACCATTTCTTGGTCTGATCAAATATTTGTGCGATACTACGATTTGCCTCAGAAAGTTTAATTCCAGTTTTTATCGGTATGAACATGAACTGGTTGAAAATTTTACAACTGCTTGAACTAGGCTTCTCCCGTTTCTAAATCATATCCTTTTTATTTTATTTATTATTTTAATATTCTTAGAAGTTCATTCCTTTGGTTATATTTCTCCTTCTCAGCTCAGTCTTTGATATTCTGCTTTGCTTTCTTTGTATTTTCATTTTCATTATTTTAATTTCCAGTAATTTTTTGGGTATCTGCAAGATTCTAATGCAACTTAAGCGAGGCGAAATACGGTTTTTCCACGGCACTGCCATTGCAAATGACCTTTGTAATTGTGGTGCAATTTTAACACGGCCTAAAATTTTAATATCTTCATGTTTTGTTCCATACCTCAAGTTCTTAGGGTCGTTGCTTTGTTGTATATTTACGGGGCGAATATTATTGTTCTCATAAAATGTACCGTTTTAGTATTTGTATGTATAAGCAGGGTAGAGACTACTTCGATTTTTTTAATATCCTACTTTGGGAGGTTTGGGTCATGATTCAAACCTCCAACATGTTTTCCATTCTTTCCTCCTAACCGGCTCTTTGGCATTAAATTAGCCATCATCACAAAATTTAGGAAATATAATTAAACATGCATACTAATTTTGCGATCTAAAAAGGCATGCAATAATAGTCAAAGAGAAATATCGAAAATGGTACTCTTGAATAAATAAAAGGTGGAAGATTATTTTTTATTCTACAACATGGGAGCTGTTCGAATGCCCACCGCAAGTTACCCAAGCTTTCTCTTACTTAAGTCCCGTAATTGCAAAATGAACAACCACAAAAAGGACTATTTTATCGAGCTATGATAAACTGTAGCACGATATAATATATATTATAAGCAACTGACGAGGACACGCCAGATATTGTTACACTTGGCAACTTTACATGAAGTCAGTTGTTAAAGTCATCATCATCATCATCATTAGCCCTGTTGCGCCCACTGTTGAACTTAGGCCTCCCGTAATCTTCTCTACACTGCGCCGCCTGCATGTAGTTATGCTTGGTGCGTCTTATATCCTTAGTCCTTCTTGTAGGTGGTCGACCTATATTTTTGTAAGCTTCATGTCTCGGCCTCCACTCTAGAATGTTCTTGGTCCATCTATATGTCCTGCCCAGTTCCATTTTAATGTTGTTATTCTCCAGACGGCATCCGCTACACCTGTTCTTCTTCTTATTTCGTTGTTCTGGATTCTGTGTCTTAAAGATATTCCCAATCTGGCTCTCTCCATAGCTCGTAGTGTCCCTTGTAGTTTATTGATGGATTTTTAGTCAAGATAAGTGCTTCCGCTCCGTTTGCCATAACAGGCAGGACACACTGGTCAAACACCTTTCTTTTCAGACATATTGGGATATCTGACCTGAATACATCCTTTAGGTTCCCAAACGCCGCCCAGGAGTAATCTATCCTTTTCTGAAGCTCAGCAGTTTGATTGTCTTGACCCACACGAATTTCGTTTCCAAAATATTTGTAGGACGATACCTGTTGCACCTCCTGCCCACTAAATTGTGTTTTTTTGAAGAATTGATCTTTAGTCCGTCTTTTTTTATGCTTTTCTTGTAGCATCTGTAGAGCTTTGTCAATTCTATCTGAAATCACGAGAATATCGTCTGCGAACCTAAGGTGATTCAAGTCTTCTCCATCTATGGTTACTCCTAGATTTTTCCAGTCTATCTCATTCAGCATATATTTGAGTAGATTTGTAAATAGTTTTGGCGATATGGTGTCACCCTGGCAAACTCCTCGTTCGATTTTGAACTTGCCTGTATCCTCATGGAGCCTAGACACATGATGTTGCGGTTTCGTGAATACTCTTAATAACAGTAGTGTATCGGTGGTCTATTCGGCGATCGGAAAGCGCTTCGTGCAGTTTATGTTCGTCAGTGGTATCAAACGCATTCTCGCAGTCTACAAAAATGTGGATGAACGGTTTATTGTACTCCACGCATTTCTCAATTAAAGTTTTGATCACTTGTAGGTGGTCCTTTGTATCATATCCTCGACGGAAGCCAGCTTGCTCTCGCGGTTGGTAATTGTCAGGCTTATTTGTAAGACTTCTTGTTATTATTTTCATAAACAGCTTATAAATGTGAGAAAGCAGGCTGATGGGCGGGTAGTTTTTAATGTCCGTGATGTCGCCCTTCTTGTGCATGATGACAATATTAGCATTGAGCTACTGGGATGGTGTATATTAGAGCTTCGCCCCCTTCTTTGATCGACTCGATAGCTATATCGTCGTCTCCCGGAGATCTGTTATGTTTCATCTCCAAATGGCAAGCTGTTATTTCGTCGATGGTTATTTCTGGGATATCCTCAGATCCAGCATTCTGAACCTTCGGTATCTCCCCTGAAATTGCAGGTTCCGCCTCTTTTCTATAAAGTTCAGTGTAAAAGTCTTCAGTAATTTTGAGGACTTCTGCTCTATCTGTCTGAATATTGCCGCTTCTATCAGCGAGCCTATAAACGTTTTTCCTGCCTTCCGTAAGGTTCCTTTGCAGCATCATTAAGCTTCTGTACTCCATGTTGTTAAAGTATCCTTAAGGATATCCTGTGATTATTGGGCATCTTAAAAGACATTTATTTTCAACTACTTTATTATTAGTTATAAAACCAGAACTTCGATTCACACGATTACGACTGAAACCACATAAATAGAAAAATGGGACGAAATGTATGTGAGCAACATGACATGTGACGTCACCTCTGTATTTATCAATGAGTCGAATCTATATGCAGATGCATACATATCATGTATAAGTGAGTCGTTAAAAATCGCTAAAATCTTTATATTGAATGCTTGATTGTTATTCACATTCTTTAAAATAAGAACAATATTGGCCTGTATCAAGAATATTTATATTTGCTATGTACAGCTGTTGAGTAGTAAGGCTGTAAACGATCTTGTACGTCCGTGGCAAAAGCTTGAACTTAAACGATCATGACCTATATATGTAATTTCATTGATGAATCATGGGAGCAAATTAGTTCTAAAAATACATAAAAAAGACCATACGACAGAGGTGAAATTTTCAACGATTCGAGATTAATGTTATGAAATTCAAGCATTTTTTTGTTCTTTGTTTTGAAATTATTTGTCAGAGCTTTGAAGTTTA
This sequence comes from Pissodes strobi, assembly GCA_016904865.1. Lineage (NCBI taxonomy): Eukaryota > Metazoa > Arthropoda > Insecta > Coleoptera > Curculionidae > Pissodes > Pissodes strobi. The sequence continues at coordinate 31,766 of JAEQML010052849.1, forward strand.
AAGCAAAATTTTACCTCGAAATCTCCCATAAAATGGATAGAAATCGCTGCATACGCTTAAAAAAATGCAAAATTCACCTATTCTGACGCATTTTCTCATCTTCAAATCATTTCAAATGAGATTTCCGGCAGATAGATCTACTTACTTCCACAAAAACTATACGCATCAAATTGCTTAAAGTAAAATTTTATCTTAAAGTCTGCTATAAAAGTACAGGAACGTGCCTCAAATCATCAATATGTTTTCACATTGTCCCATCCTGACCATTTTGCAGCTTCAAACCGTTTTTAATGAAATGTCTGGCATTTAAATATATAAATCTATATACTTTAACATAAAGACATATTGTTTCAAATTAACCATAATGCATCGAAAGCAAAGCTGTTATTTATAGTACAGTACAACTAAGTCGTTTACATAGAAGGACTCGAAACAAATTAGCATTAGGCTGGGACTGGTGAAAAAAAAATTGTCATATAGGGCCTTTTTAACATACTAAAAATCCCATAAAATCCACGTGACCAAATGGCATCAAATTTGGCCATCCTTAAAAACTATACTTTTTCATGTATCTTAGAAAATTCGTCAGAAATCGAAAACTGTGAAGAAAGGAAAACTAAAGATTCCGTAAAGTCATAACCGTCAAAAACTATTGTTACCATTGAACCATAATGGTATAAAATATAGTTCACGTAGTGGTTTAGACCAGCTTCGTAGGTGCTTGGAAATAATTGTCATATTATCTTATGTAAAAGATGTCCTCAATCTATAATAAAAGCTGAATTTTGAAGAATCGTATCTGTAGTTAGACATATCTTATCAAAATAAAACAGTAAAGCAGCTTTACTTGTTTTACGTAACATTCCGCTGTCCATAAGAGATAGAGGAAAAGATGAAAGCTTGTACTGAAAGCATGTTTTCAAGTTTTCTTCTGTTTTGTAAGTACGAATGGTTCTCTTGAAAAGTTGTGTCGGATACACATATTATTAGGTTTCTTGGTCGTAAACTTTGTCTTCAAAACAAATGACAAAGTTTCAACTTTATCATTTCTTTCCACTCAGAGGTCTTGAAAATTTTTGTCAATACTCTTCAATAACATATCCTCTCTGATTTCTCTTCCAAATCACAGTTTATAGAATCTGGTGCCATTGTACGAGATGATATTGACATTAATATAGTTATTTCGGAATCAAATGGATTATTTGCTTCCAACCATTCAAGTATTTTATTAACATCTGTAATATCTCGGTTTCCGCTTGTGTCTCGCCATTCGATATGTTGTTCTGAATATGTCGGCATCACCTTTGAAAATGTTTGAAGCGAGTCAGAGATCTTTGTGGGCTCAGGAATTGACAACACCCATTTTCCTAATACCGCATCTGCCTCGAGTTAGCCATTTCTCTGATTTCATGGATCACATTAAAATCTGATCAATCGTTATGTCACTCCACATACCTGGCTAAAACTTATCTGAAGTGCATCTTACCGGAAAGGAATTGATAAATTTTTCATATTCTTCTTGGCTCATTATATCTTCTAATTCGCTCATCTGCTGCAAATACGTATGAGCTGATTTGGCATGCTGAAGATGACCACTTGAATTGAGATATGGAAGCATCATTTTTTTCGCCATAGAAATGTAATCGCTGACTATTTCTGCATAAATGAACATTTTTTATCAGCTCCACCTGTTCCATTTTGGCATTTTATTCAAAAATTTGAAATATTCATGATTTTTTTCTGAAGACCATGAAAGTTAGAATTTTATTTAAGGTTTTTTTGTGCCCTTTATTTTTTCTCTTTACAATTTTCGATATCTGTCATATTTTCGGAGATAGGCAGTGATTTATACACGTGGAGTTTATGGGAGTTCTAGAATGTTAAAAAGGCCCTGTAGGACACCAGTTCCAGCTTTATGCTAATTTGTTCCGTTTTTTTTTTTTATTAATTATACTGTATTATTATGACTCGTCAAATTACCGAAATATTGGAAATTTTTTGGGATTTTCTGTATGTTTCAATTTAAACTCGATTTTTCTCGTATTTCTCGATCTCGTACGAAAAACTGAAATTCCTTTATAACAGAGATCATGGGGTTTACGAATCTTAGATTTATTTCTTGAGAATATCTATGTGTTGGCTGGCATGGTTACTTAAAGCAGATTTTTCTAACTGAAAATCAAATCACAAATTCGACACTTTCAATCCTATCGATGCGATATCTTGCACATGTATGTAAGCGTCAAAACTCCAAATCGCGAAAAGTTTAAATTCAACTATATAGCTCTTCCTGTATGAAGGTATCATCATTTTCAAAGTACCTTGTAGTACAGTTTTTCGCCTAGCAAGAAACCTTAAATTTTTTTATAAGAAATCTATTTACATATTTACATTTTCTCTGAAAAGTTAATTTTCTCAACATTTCCGAGGCAGAGAAAGAGTTAGAAGCTTTTTCTCCTAGAAATTTACTGTAGGCCTATCGCGTTAGTGAATGAAAACGAACGGTAGACAAGTATATCAATAACACGGAGACTGACAGATTAAATGGGCGCTGAATAAATTTGTCAATTAATGCAGACTGACTGATTAAATAAACGGTAAATGAATATGTCAATTTACGGAAAAACTAGCTGATTAATTAAAAAAAGCTCGTTAACCAATCGTTGAATTTAAAATAGATTGGTTGCCGTACAACAATTATTATAGTCACTAATAATTGCCTGTAGTAGTACAAGTAAAGTAAACGAAAAGAATTCGTAAATCAAATCTATCAAATAAGGTAGAAATAATTGAAAATAAACCGTAAATAATGTAGAATTAGTATCTAAATAAATCAAGACATGATCCACTAGGACGTAATACTAATTAGCAGTATTTCAGATAGATTACGTTAAAACACCCGCGAAATCAAAAATATATAGACTAGCTCGTTATATAAGTAGACAGTTCTGGTAACGAAAATCTGTAGACTAGCCTAAAAATGAGTAAGTGTCAAAACTGGAAATGGCGAAAAGTTTAAATTCAACTAGCTCTCCTTGCAAGAAATTATCATCATTTCCAAACAGCCTTCTAATACAGCTTTGGCGTAGCGTACAAGAAATCGATATAATATTTACATTTTGCCTGAAAAGTTCATTTTCCCAACCTTTTCCAAGCAAAGAAACAGCTAGAATGTTTTTCCCCTAGAAATTCACTGTAAGACCACCATCTCAGATTTTTCAATCCTTGCAGCTTTTTTGGCGCTAGAACTACTCCAAGTGAACCCTTATCGTATTTGATAACGTAAAAAAATGCTACTGGGTTCGCCTATTTCTAACACCAGACATCACTCAAGGGAATAGCATTGTTTTGAAATTACACTTAAAAAAATATAACAAAAATATTTTTATTTAAACGTACACCTATGGTTTAGCTTTCAACGACAAAAGAAGAAATACGTTAACCTTTTCGAGACATTAACGCATACATTTTTCAAATTTATGCATTGTACATTAGTATCTCACATAAAAATGCTACTAAAGAAAGTTCAAGAGCGCTGTTACCACGTTCTAGGCCGCTTAAAATCAGGAAATTATGGTAATTTAGTGTAAAGAAGCCTAATCATATTAATACGATACGAGCGTGATGCTATTTGGGAAGCTTAAAGGCTACATAAATATCGGTTATAAGTGATATTATAAGCTATTTAGTAAAACATAAATAGAAATCAATCTTAAATGCTGCACAATTAATAAATGGAAATAACTGTGGGAATATTAGTGAAATAATTGTAGAAATTCCCTGTCTTTAACACGCGTTATAAAATTGACACAAAACATTGCTTTGTAGTGTTTATTTAAAAATATGTAATAAAAAAAATTAAAGCAATAAGAGGAAGTAATCATTCAAGGAAAAGAGTTTGGTAAAGTAAAAGAAGAATTGTCAATTTAAAATAGATAAGGATAAAACCTCATTTTGCACGAATATTTTGTATTAATAGCATTTTTTCGACCTATATAGGGGAGAGGTGGGATACTTCGTTATCAGGGATACTAGATCATATCCCCCTATCTCCTAAACTCCAAAAGAAGTCTCCAAGCTACTAGGAAATGTGCTTAGTAATGTTAAATTTGGCAACCCTGGCCTAGTTTCCCGTTTGCTATAGATATTTGGTGACGCGGTATTTTCAGTGAATTGTTTTTGTTCATAAATAAAAGTAAGTATTCTGTTCTCTATTTACAGTATTTTTAAATTATAATTATTACTTCCTAATTATCTTTATCAATTCTAACTGTTAGTGTGATTATTAGGTATTTCGGTGATATATCACTTTAGCGTCACACGAATTAAAATGTCTGAGATATACTAATCGTTAGTGCACACAATTATTTGACAATATGAAATAAAAATTGCGGATCATGCATTTGTTTTTTAAATATTTGTGTTCAATGTTCGTGCTATTCTTCGTCGCGCCGCGCTGCGGCAGATTTTGTTGTTCACGCAGGAATTTGCCATTGCTAATAGCGTCTACCAACACCAATTTTGAGCCTTCACGCATCATGCGTACGTGCTAATCCAGAGATTTTTCTGTTGTTTTTCTTGATTTTGGGCATTGCCTTGGGTTAGTTTTGTTTGGTTGCGCCCTCGAATCGAGCGAAGGGCTATGCGTGAAGTGAAATATTAATCCAATGGTCGAAAATTTGCTGTAGGTAAACGCTTGTCTAAAAACAAACGAAGCGAAGTGAAAACGTAAGCACGCACGATTTTACGCGTTATTGTCAACATGTCAACAGTAATATACCGCTAGCGGAGATGTCTTATCGAAAAGAACGTTGATTTGAAACAAAAAATTGATTTTCCAAAATTTCTATGGGTCAAATTTTCGTTTACAATCTGAAAAGACCCCGAGAGCCTTGAGCTCGATGGGTCTTTTCTTTGAGATAGTGAAGAGACAACCGCGTGTCGCGCGCTTGTTTGCGGGCTTATTTCCTTACTTTGGTTAATTTAGGGTTAGTCTGGGTTAGTTTTGGTTTGTTTGCGTTGGCTTTGGTTAGTTTGGGTTAGTCTGGGTTTATTTTGGTTACTTTGGGTTAGTTTGGGTTAGTATTGGTTAGTCTGGGCTAGTTTTGCTTAGTTTGACATAGTGAAGAGACAACCTCGCGTATTTCCTTACTTTGCTTAATTTAGGGTTAGTCTGGGTTAGTTTTGGTTTGTTTGGGTTGGCTTTGATTAGTTTGAGTTTGTCTGGGTCGGTTTTGGTTACTTTGGGTTAGTGTTGGTTAGTTTGGGTTAGTTTTGGTTAGTCTAGGATGGTTTTGCTTAGTTTGAGATGAGACAAGCGCGCGTACCGCGCTTGTTTCCGCTCTTATTTCCTTACTTTGGTTAATTTAGGGTTAGTGTGGGTTAGTTTTGGTTTGTTTTCATTGGCTTTGGTTATTTTGGGTTAGCCTGGGTTGGTTTTGGTTACTTTGGGTTAGTCTGGGTTAATTTTGCTTTTGAGATAGTGAAGAGCTTATTTCTTTGCTTTGTTTAATTTAGGGTTAGTTTCGGTTTGTTTGAGTTGGCTTTGGTTAGTTTGGGTTTGTCTGGGTTGGTTCTAGATACTTTGGGTTAGTGTGGGTTAGTCTTGCTTAGTGCGAGATAGTGAAGAGACAAGCGCGCTTGTTTCCTTTGGTTAATTTAGGGTTAGTCTGGGTTAGTTTTGGTTTGTTTGGGTTGGCTTTGGTTAGTCTGGGTTGGTTTTGGTTAGTTTGGGTTAGTTTAGGTTAGCTGTGGTTTGGCAAGCTGCTATTCTACTTTTTGAAATATGTGGGAATTTTTTTTCAGTTTTTGGGGTCAAAAGTGCTTTGCGCAATATGTAACGTGTAACAAAACACTTCTAATACTGTCTAATAAAAGATACGCGAAAATAAATTGCACAATTCGAAAAGGGCGCTAAGTAAAAAATTACCCTTTTCCACGTTATCTACAAGGTTAATTTGGGTTAGTTTTGTCTGGTTGAGCCCCCGGAGCGAGCGAAGAACGAAATATTTCAACCACACTGGGCTGCTGCCAAATGGGCAGGTACGAAGGTCGAAAATTTGGTATAGGTAGATGTGAGTGTTCCGAAAGTTTCATATTTTTTAGGTTAGAACTGGTACTAGTTCTTAATAACAAAAGGTCATCCGTCCGCACTTTTTTATAAAGAATCACTCTCTCTAACATAGAAAATGTTCGTATTTTTACCAAAACCTTCTTAATTTGTGTGATGCTAAAGTGTTATGGACCCGGTATTTCAATTATGAACTATTTAAAGCTAGAAGTTTGAGGTATGTGAAATTTTAATATTTTGTGGGATAAGTGATCATCATGCTCGAGTGTCCCTTAATGTATTTTTTTTATTTAAATTATTTTTAATGCTCAAAAGCCTGACCATAAATAGATGAGAGCAGCTGTTTAAAAGAAGAAAAAACAGTATCGGCAGTAGCCAAGAATTTCAGAGTAGATAGTATGACTTTAAAGAGATATGAGAAAAAATATAAAGAAGATACAAATACCGAATTTACGTCAAATTTTAAAAACAAATGATTTTCAATGTGAAAAAAGAAAGTGAACTGACAGAATACCTAAAAATTTGCGCGAAGACAAACTGTGGACTACATTTCACCAAATCAGAAAATTGGCATATCAATGTTAAAAAATAATATCTTAAGACCAAAGACGACAAGTGGCAGGAATAGATTGGTTGAAGGGATTTATGAAAAGGAATCTTTCGATATCGCTAAGGACTCCTGAAGCAACAAGTCTCAGCTGAGCAGTTAGCCTTAAAAAAATATAAATGAGTTTTTTAAGAATTTGGAACAGATCAAGTGAAAACATTTTGCGCTGCCGCTATATGGAATATAGATGAAACTGGCTACACAACTGCCACAAAGTGGTAGCACCAAAAGGTCAGAAACAAGTGGGCAGGTAACATCTGGGAAACGAGGCCAGTTGGTTACTATTTGTTGATCCGTGAATGCAGCTGGTGAATCTATTCCTCCATTTATGGTATTCTCTCGCGTAAATTTTAAGCTCCATATGATTAGTGGTTCGCCTAAAGGAACTACGGGGGTGACATATTCATCAGGATGGATGACTGCTGATAATTTTTTGCTGTTTCTAAAACACTTTGTCACACATACATAATACAATAGAGAGAAGAAAATTTTAATAATTATGGACAACCATGATAGGCATATATCAAAAAAGTCATTAGATTTTGCAAAAGAAAATGGAATCATACTACTTACTTTCCCTCCGCACTGCAGCAACAAGTTGCAGCAGTTAGACGTCTTCACTTTCTTGTAATTTTTTGAATTATAAGACTGCAAATGATTGGATGGCAAAACATCTAGGCAAAGTTATAACCAACAATAGTCAGTGCAGCTTTTCCCATATCTCCAGAGAATATCGAAAGCGGTTTCAAGAAGAGAGGGATTCATCCGTTTAATCGACACATTTTTCAAGATGAGGGTTATTTGCCATCCTACGTAATGGATCGACCGGAACAAACTGCAATGAATCCACAGTTTCAACCCTACCAATGACAGATGCTAGAGAAACCATTCTATCCATGGGAGATAAACCTATGGAACCAGATGAGTTATCGGCGGGAGAAAGTCCTACAGAATCAATGTTCGCAAAACCATCTGAACCTATTGCCGGTCCAAGTAATAAATTTGTAGCAAAAATTCCTGATCTAGGCATAAGGTTTTCTGTGAGTCCGCATCAGCTTTTGCCCTATCCTAAGGCAGAGCCAAGAAAAGGAGCAACTAAGGGAAAGAAAAAAATTAGATCGGCAATTACCACTGATACTCCTATCGAAGACGATATTCAAGAGCAATTAAGAATTAGGGGAGAAAAAAAGTGTAAGTTGGATATCAAAAAAGCCAAGGGAATACAAAAAGGAACCGAAAAAAAAAGTGGTTGTTGAAACATCATCCAGTGACGAATACCAAATTTCAATGCTGTCGTTTCTTTTAAAGGTGGTAAACAATTAACATCAGTTTACAGGTACTTATGTATTATTGATGCGATTGAAGAAGACTAAGGTAAATGGCTCGTAGTAAGCATGAAATGTATGGACAGTATGTTTACAAATTTCATAATACATCAATTTGAAGTAAGTGATGTAACATTTGAACAAATAAATAGGATAGCGCCCGATCTGAATATTTGTCTAAAAGGAGAGAGATTTTACAAATTTTTGAATCTGCTTAGAGTTGATTTTTCCCTATCGTTTTATTTCCTTTAGTTTTAGTATACCAACTAATTGCTAAACTCTTTTATGTGATTTGTTAGAAAACATTAGAAATAAAATATCTGTTGTACTTTTGATATAGTTTTCATGTTTGTATATTATTGCGGAGATTATGTGTAAATGCAGACTTGATCGATCAAGTATCCCACCCTAGCTGATCAAGTATCACTTAGGCAGAACATTATTGTTTTTTTCTTAAAAATTAAAAACATCTGTGTCTTCCCGTCCCTACGACACTCCAACGGAAGTATTTCCACATAAGTACTAATAGTTAAACATAGGATTTTAGTTAAAATTTTTCTTTGATATCAATAATTCAAAACCATATTTAAAACCGCTAGAAAAAATAATTAAGATTATTGAGCTTTTCCATTAAATACGTCTAACTCATAGAAGTTTGTATATTTACTAACGAGATAATTATATTAAAAAATCTTTTATTTAAACTAAATATGTTTGATCTATTGCCACTTATAATTCACCCATAGCTATGAGATTGATCAAAATTGCGAACAACATGTACTTAAGAGAGATGACATATTATTCAAAGTTCTACTACTGTCTTTCATTTTCCTTTAGTTAATAATTTAAAAATCCGTGTGCAAATCAACTCATTTGATTTTTACATTAATATTTTTGACGAAATTGCAGTACCGATGTCTTATACGGGGAAATAAAGAGGCTACATATTTATAGGACCCATTAATCAAAAGCTTCCTTTCCAAGCATTTCACACAATTTAAATTTTACTTAAACCATTTGACACTACGAGGTTGGCACTATAAATATGTCAGTTGCCGCAGTTAGGGTTAAGGCATTTATTTTCGAAGACAGAATGTTTATTTAGAACCAAAATTGAGAATGTGAAATTTATTGGAAAATAAATATAAATAATGAAACTTTAATTGTTTTGGTTTTGTACGCAATTTATTGGTTACAGGTTCTGTTTTGTATATTATAAAATTAGCTCTTGTGCCACACTCTTTGTTAGCTTTTAATTTTATTTATTTATCTTCACCTCCGATTAGAAGAGACTAGGAGTGTATGAAATTGACTTGCTAAAATTTACGATAAAATAATATGAGGATTGCAAAAATGAGCTGTCTTCTATGCACGAAAATTATGCCCTAGATCAGTTGGGAGAGTAGGGGGTTAAATGAATTTAAAGACACCACTAACTTATATACAGCACATGTCAGAAATCATTAAGCTATGACTTTGGCTTTGCAACAAGAAATAATGTAAATAATAGTGTCACGATTAGTTTAGGGGGTAGCGCGTTTCTTAAAGAATAACTTCTTAGAGAAGAGCCGCGTCGCGATTAGTACAATGACGGGACTCAATGCTTCCTTTACTCTACCACTGTATGTTCTATTCGTGAGGACACTCCTTGTTCAGCGTACCGGGGGGTAACTGAGGTAGACCGAGACCGAGTTACGTGGGGTAAGAAGAGATGATAAAATAAGCACGTTTAGTTTATAAC
>MU190616.1:0-40914 GCA_016904865.1 Pissodes strobi
AAATCTAACGATTTAACTTTTGTACAGTTTAACATTCCACGCCACTGTCCTCGCATTCCAAACAAATTAAAACCTTGGCGATACTACTAACGCCATCTCTTGTTTACCACGTTTATCCACTGCGCTAGACAGTCTAGAAAGCTAAAAGTTAAACGTCCTCAAAAGACACCCGACCAATCATAGCGCTTCGCGCTTTATCCGGGCTGTATTACTAGCGCCATCTGTTGTAACCACCTTTACTCATTTGGAGCCGGCCGCGCATCCTAAACTCATCTGACCAATTATAGCTATACCCCGGCGACCGAGTCGACCAATCACTGTCTCTTAACGGAGGTAATCAAGTTAGCTCATAAGTTCATGATCTTTAAGAATCGATTTTAATAAAAATTAGTTAACGTATTTCCACCGGATTTGTGTTAAAATTCATACGGTTAATTTAGACAATCGCTGACGTAAAGGTTTACATAACTTCTCAGTATTTACATTATTCGCCCTTTCTATTTCCGGCGGATGTATATCATCCCGCCAGAAGGGGCGTTAACAACTTCTTCAAGTTGATCTAGTTCCCACGTTCTAGAATTTAGTAGCATCTCGAACCTCGACCATGTAAGCCGCCAAAAGCGCACCCCTGTTTCGAGCCAGCTGGCTAGCCGCCATCCCGGGAAGTTTTTACGTTTTAAGATCTCATAATCTATCTAGTTCGTTACTCAAGTGATATAGTGATATCCTGGCATAATCATCGTCATATCAAGCCTACAATAAGGTATTTATTGGCAAACATACTGCCGTTATTCTCACGAGTCTCACGCCGACCAATGGCGTCCCAATTGGTCTCGTCCATGGGAGTCCACACTCAATCGAGCATAATCTCGGAATCTCAAGTAAGTAAACGAACATCACATTCACAACAATCACATTCTCACAAAGCCTACAAAAAGGTATTTTTCGGCATCTTTACTGCCATTATGGAGACCCACTGATCTCTAGTACTAAGCCTACAAAAAGGTATATTTCGGCATCTTTACTGCCATTATGGAGACCCACTGATCTCTAATTCTCAAAGGCTGTACCATGCGCACTGCGCAGTACAGTCCCCAATGGCCTTGTCCATGGGTTTTTCAACATTCTATATCACGAGTGTACCACTGGGTTGCTACACTCTTGCCTTATTCTAATATAAGGATTACTCTGCTCTAGTCTGCATACCTACTCATGCCTTATTCTCATATAAGGATTAAACGGCACTAGTCTGCCAATTTACTCAAGTTATCACAAGGCTGTATCCCCTACGCGGATCTCAGCTTATGCTACCAGTATAGCATATTTACTAATCATTCATGCGTGTACCAAGAAGCAGCATTCACAAGGAATTCATGTCATGCCATGTGCACTAACTGCATACCAAAGTAAAACCACTACATTCCAGTCATTCTTATTTGCAAGAAAGTGAACTACATTGTAAATAGAAGCTAGCCATAGATCTAGTGTTTTTCAAAGTGACTTTCCCCCAGTGTTGGAAGATAACCTCCTGAACATTGAACGTTTCTCGTCAATGGTGTTCATAGTGTACATATTAGCTTATAGGTGAACTCTAAGGTAATATTAATCCTGTTATTATCGCTTGTATATTATTGTATTTCATATCAAAGCTAAATCAGATAATACAGTTAAAAAGTAGCTGTTCCGCAGGAACTCTAATAGACATTTAACTGTACATAGATTCAAGGTTATGTTTATAAACATATATTAATAAAGTATTACCACTGTTTATGCATTGCTTTAGATTTTAAGAGTTTTATTTATGTCATATTATTCAAGGTCGAAATTTTGCCTCGACTAATATTGTTCACATCGTAGCACTGACTACGTACAATTATTCACTGTTTATATTTTGTGTATTTATGAGCTTCTAGTTATTTTCAAGTAAAGTAACCTATTAAAATATTCATATAATGCTAAAGCTTTTGTTTTATTTACAAAATGACTTTAGAACTAGCCCTATGGTAAATTTCCGTGCCTAAGAGCACATCTCTTTTTGTTCAGAAGATCGACTCTGAAACAACCTACTTCTAAAATTCGACTCCTTTGAGCAGCGTCGAATCCACAACTTTTGGGGCTATAGGCCCGCTCGAGATTACGGGTCCCTTTGTCGGCCCCATTTTCTGGTGTATATACTCAGCTCTAAATATATATGTTTATATTTTTTGGAAAATTCGGGCCCTCTATTCGACGGGCCCTAGGCCTAATGGGTAATTCACGCTGCTTTATCGATCAAAGATCCTTTGGCGAATATTATCAATGAAGGTCTGGTTGCGGGACTTTTTCCTGATAGACTAAAAATAGCAAAGCTTATCCCTGTGTATAAGAACAGGGCCAGGCTGATGGCAGTTATCGCCCTATCTCTTTGTTGCCCTCTGTGTCGAAGGTCGTTGAGAGGGTTTTGTATGTCAGGTTGCTCGACTAACCTAAATCAGCTTGAGATTTTGAATGACCACCAATTTGGTTTCAGGCCATCTCTCTCGACCGAGCTAGCCATCTACCACACATTAAAATTTATTTATGAGAGTCTGGATGGAAGGAATAAAGTTGCGGGGTTATGTTTTGACCTCTCGAAAGCCTTCGACACCATTAATCACAATATCTCATTTGAAAAACTAAACAAGTACGGCATCAGGGGTACTTGTGCCAATCTAATAAGGTCATATATGAGGGACAGGTCCCAAACAGTTTGTATCACAAAAGATGGGAAAGGCTTCTACTCGGGAACATTTGAACTGAATCAGGGAGTACCACAGGGCTCCATTCTGGGGCCACTTCTATTCATTGTCTATGTCAATGACCTGCAGGGGTTCAGTGGGGGCTTGGTTTGCCAATATGCGGATGACACGTCTGTTCTGTTGGCAAGTCATTCCTCCGCCTCCCTATCTGCTTCTAGCTCAAACGCAATGGCCACAATGTCCCAGTGGTGTAATCAAAACACTTAAATTAAATATTAATAAAACCAATCTTCTAGTTTTCAATAAGAATGTAAATAATCTTGAATCACTACTTTTTAGATCTGAAGGCAAGTCCGTGCCCATCTCTGAATCGGTGCGCTTTCTTGGGGACTGGCTAGTATCTGTGGATTGATTAGGAGGATAAAAATGTGGCATCTCTTGAAAGTCTACGTGTATACCACCTTGCTCATGTGCAATCGCGTATAAATTATGGGATTTGCTTTTGGGGCTCATCAAAAGATGCTTTCAAAATCTTTAGAGCACAGAAGAGGATCGTGCGCTGCATGCTGGGCAAGCACCCTAGAACATCGTGCCGGGGTCTCTTCCTTGATCTGGATATAATGACAGCTCCTCACTTTATATTCTATCGTTGGTCATGCTGGTGAAGAGAAATCCCGACCTCTTCATCAGAAACCGTGACTTGTATGCTGGGGACATGGAGATTGCTACTCGCGGCCGGGAGAGTCTCCGTATACCTCGTCACGAGTCATGCTTGTATGAGAAGGATCCACACTACATCGCCATTCGTGCCTACCATATCCTGCCACTAGAAATTAAAGATGTTACACCGATTAAAACCTTTAAAGAGAGCGGTAACACAGTTTGTGAAGTCCAAACGCTATTATTCCTTTAGATTCACGGATTAAAATGATCATACTTTAGTACTCGTTTTTGATGTATAATATCCCAATTTTAAATTAATCTTATTCTACTATATAGATATCCTGTTATTTTACTGTTTCTGCATTCACTGTTGCAATCCTAAGATATTTGTATTTTAAACTGTATTATTTTATTTTGAATGTTGTTTTGTATGTGTGACGTTGCTTTGTCATTTGATTATGATTTTGATGGCAATAAATGAAATTATTATTATTATTATTATTATTATTATTATTATTATTATTATTATTATTATTATTATTATTATTATTATTATTATTATTATTAGTATTATTATAAGTTTGTTTCAAATTTACAGATAGTAACAAAAAAATTCTATGGTTGATATGAAGGGTGCAAATTAGTTTACATACAATGCATTTTATTATTTCTGAAGGAAATCGGTATGCCAGTGGTGTGTCTTTACCTCCTAATATAAAGCTTATTATAGGCAGGTGTGTGAGCAATGCTGTTTGTATGAAACGAAAAGCAGATACTACGCCTGTGTAATAGTCGAAACAAGGTTGTAGAACTGGATCTTTCTCGGTTTCTCGAATGTTTTATTACTGTTTTATTAAGCAAGTTGGGGTTTGGAACCTTCGCTAAAATGCACTAAAACCTTGACTAAAACAAAGATTTATCCATAATACTGAAATAGAATTTTTACCCTCGACGCGCGATTCGCTGACCATGTTAGCATCATCAGGAGATGGTCAACACTGTTCTAACCATCATCTGATGATAGATATGTGTATTATGGATAAATTTGTTGTTTTGTTAATTTCTCTAACCTTGAAACTAACTATAGAAACAATTTTCGTTTCAGGTATATAGATTCACTTTGTGTTCAGGTAAAGGTTCACTCTCATAGTGACATATTAGCTACAGGTGCAACAGGCCTTTTCCACAATGCTTCAAAAAAAACTTGCCAAATAATTGCAAAAGCTTAATTTTCTAAATTGTAGCATATATTAATTTACAGAGAAAATGTGTCCAGCTACTGATGCCTTTACCTTATAAACATTTTCTTTATTAGAACAACACTCAGGCCAACTTTATAATAAGTCGTTAAAATCAGTTGAGAACAATAAAAAAAAGTGTACCATAAATTAGTAAAGCTAAACGATTTCTCACTGAACTGGAGCCTGGTTGCCTCACCTGCCTTCTGTGTACCAAGAATTTAAAAAAATCAGGTGAAATATTACCTTACCTGCTTTAAGATAAATAATCACTACCTGATCCCCAAATTCCTTTATCGAATAACTAAACCCACGAAGTCTCAAGAATACGTTATGTATATGGTTGGTAAACCTACAGGTGTTTCGAGCCTGTGGAACCATTAAGTTCAGATTTATAGAGAACGCAGTACCATTTATGTACTTTTAAGAATCTCTAGGTTAAATTTATGCGGACTAAATACGTAATTTATACAAATTGAATCAATATTCTTATTAAGCAAAATTTTTTGATAAGGCTATTACTGATAGTTTATTCTTCACTACCTATATCGGGAATTAGATTGATGAGGTCGGTTAATTGCCCAGTTTTTTAGCTACCAAAATATTTTAAAGACGTTGATGATTCCATTAATTATTCCCAGTTTCTACGGTTTTGTTCAAGCATAACATTCATTTGCACTGAATTCAAAACCTGATCAAAGATCATCTTCTACGATGAACATGAACATCTTTAGAAGGCTCACCACTCCGCTCCAGGCGATGGCATGGTCACTAAATTTGCTCTAAATGAATAATATACTATTGTTAAAGAAATCATTAAGTACCTATAAACAGTATAAGATACTATCGCAGCTTTTCGGACTCATACTATGACAGTTACAATTATAAGTTAAAATCGACCAAGTTTTTAATAACCAATAAACATAATCCCTTTTGCCTCTAAGTTGAGGGATGAATCTCCTTAGATATAAAGTTCTCCACTTATTTGAAGTCGCTTTTGGCTTCAGGAGCACTAAAGTAATACATTCAGAGGTACATATGTGACATATTGTTTTCGGGCGAAACATTAAACATTGAGAGTCAAAAAGATTCCTAGGCTGCAAAAAAAAGGTTAGTCATTGCGAAATCTTGCCATCAGGAGTTACCTATATACTTAGATTGCTTGTCTACTTTTGAAACACATCAAGACCATAAAACAATCGCATTGAATATAATAATAGAGTGTGAAGGAATTCTCAATAACAGAGCAGCTGAAACTACCTAATGAGGACCAGAACCTTTTCAAGGCATAACAGGACATCAGTGATGCACACTACATTAATTTGCACAAATGCGATTGACAGTGGTTGGTCCCAGAGTAGAATAGGTAAGGGCAGGGGGGACTACATGTCCACTCAGAAGCAAACAAGGCTACAAGGGATGCATCAGATCAATTTCATTTGAGAGCTGAGAAATATCGTTTCTTTGAATTTGACTCGGCATCGGCAGTTAACACGCTATTTTAGCACTTGGTTTCCAGTTGACTAAGTTTAACCATATTTTCATATTCTATATCGGCACCAACGAAATGTTTTACTATTTATTGGATGCATTGTTGTGTTCATTCAGTATTATTACGTGTTTTACTTTATTAAACAATTTTGAGACATTCCGAAATATTTCATAGATTTCCTTACATCATCATGGATAAAATTAATTTCTCATAAGTATTTCGTCTTCAATGTCTTCACCAGACCCGGTGTACTTCATACGAATAACCATTATTGTCTAATTAGTACTAATTATAGTTTACCATCTTAGGCTAGGAACGGCGCTAGAGTCATCAAAATAATATATTGCAGATCAAGACAGAAACCTGTAGGCGGTTAAAATAGTTTAATTTCCTGACCTTTCCGCAATCATTTGGTCGCCACTCAGAGTATAAATTGTATGCATGATACTCGACATGATGTGCATGGAATTATCTTGAACCAATTTACTTTTATAGTCTGCCTCTGATGCTATCTCATCTTAAATTGTGAAACCAAAATTTCGAAATTTTAAAATATATAAACTGTTTTCTTTGCCAATGCTTTATTAATCCTTTCCAAGCGATTTAAGGCAATAAAATTAAAACGACAAGCACGGTCACGTTAAAAATAAATACATAAAGTATCGTGACAGTGGCACATTAGTTGCTTATTTAGTTCCTTTCAAAGCTCCTTTGCAAAAGTCAACCGTAGCTCTTATGCAAATAAATGTTTTAATCTGACAAATCGCCAACCGATCCGTTGCTCCTTTGCGGGACCGTTAGTGCCACGAAATGTGATTGACATAAATTTGCACATTATTCGTGCATGAGAAACAGCAACGTACAGTATTCGGCATAATGTGCAAGACTTGCATGTCGATTGTCGACCGAGTTTTCGCACTGATATCACCAGTCTGCTATATAAGCAACTTTTGACATCATAAACAACAATGTCTTATTCAGTTTGATGATATTACATTGTATTTCCATTTTAATATTCATCCTAATAGGTTATTTTGGGTTCAAATTCAAGAATTTTAAATGAACACTGAATAGATTATATGTATGTCTGACTGGACTCATGTTGTGAAACGATATACAGAGTTTTTCAAATAAGATTGCCTTCCCCTTATATCAGATACCATTGATAAAAAAGATTTAAAAAAGTTAAAAATGGAAAAGTTATGTTTTTCATTTTTGTCATTGTCATATACACAGAGTATTCAGTTTTTCGAATAGAGACGTCAACTTTCTTATTTCAAACGGACCATCCTGTATATTATTACGGAATTAAATAGGACATTTAAGTGCCAGTTCTACGATATAATGATATTATGGGTCTAAAATACCAGTTAGTCTTCAAGGAAGAGATTAAGTTCAAACTGAACCAATATACCTACGTAAGTTTATTTCTATACATTTTACTTGTACAAGTAGCAAACAAAATGAATAGGATTTATTAAAGGATTTCAAGTGTGCCCAACGTGGCCGTACG
This sequence comes from Pissodes strobi, assembly GCA_016904865.1. Taxonomy (NCBI): domain Eukaryota; kingdom Metazoa; phylum Arthropoda; class Insecta; order Coleoptera; family Curculionidae; genus Pissodes; species Pissodes strobi. The sequence continues at coordinate 7,624 of MU190616.1, forward strand.
TATTTCTATTTTGTCTCTTCTTTTAGCTAGTTGGTTTTATTGAAGTTTTATTAGCAGAAAATAAAAAGCTTCAATTGAGAGTGAACCAAAATGTATATCTTTATTTAAAAGTAAAAATGAAAAACAGAAAAAATACGAAGCGACAAACTGCTTCGTTGCGATGCTTAGACAATACGGAGTAACTTATATTGCTATCTATAGGCTATCTATATGTCAATTTATCCAAAAGAGACAAACAACCGTACCCATAACAGTTAAGGATCTGGTGCCGTAATGCAAAACAGATGTGCATTAGGGCGCTGCAGGTCTTAGAAATACCCATTCAAAATATATTTATGACATTTACAAAATAATGGCAAATCTTAACACTCCCACTTATTTTGAAGGGTCTAAAATATTTAATTGCGATCGTAAATAAGTAAATTGCTTTTTAGCTAAAGGCTTTGTAAAAATATCTGCCAACTGATTTGTGGTAGGTATATATATCTTAATTCAACTTGTCTCTTATTTACGATATCTCTTACAAAAAGGAATCTTACATCGATATGCTTAGAGCGTTTATGATCCACTGAGTTACTTGCTAACATAATAGCTGCCTGGTTGTCCACAAATATGATAACCTCTTTAAAATCTACATTTAACTCCAGTAAAAACTGGCACAACCAAATAGCTTCGTTTACACCATGTGCTAAAGCAATGAATTCTGATTCAGCAGTTGATAGTGATACTATACATTGGCGCTGACTAGACCAAGAAATTGGAGCACCGTTTAAAACAAAAACAAAACCGCTTTTAGATTTTCTCCTGTCTAAACACCCTGCATAATCAGCGTCAGTAAACCCCTGCAATGAGTCTAAACTCCCACTGTTGCCGAATGTGATACCAAAATCAACTGTGCCTTTCAAGTAACGCAAAATTTTCTTTACAAATTGCCAGAGTTCTTGTGCGCAGCAATCTAAAAATTGGCTTGCATAATTAACTGCATATTCAATATCTGGTCGCGATACTCGCGCGGCGAATAGTAACGAGCCAACAGCTTCTCGATAAGGAATATTTTTATTACTTTGAACATTTTCAGGATTTTTACGCAAATAAGAGCCTGGCTCAGCTGGTATACTCGAAAATTTTGCGTCTTGCATTGCAAATTTATCAACTAATTTTCTTATATATCCTGCCCGATTAATGGTTAACAATCGTTGCTTACGATTACGTACAATTTCTAGACCTACAAAATGGCATACGCTATCATCTATCGCACTCAAATTTTCGCATATAATTAGTCCATCGTCGACATAGAGTGCTAATTACACGGTGAACCCTTTTACACGCCCTATGAACACGCACTTATGACTTTCACAAGGCACAAAACTAAAAGTATTTAGGAAACCGACGGATTTCTCGTTCCAACACCGTGGAGACTGCTTCAATCCATAGAGACTTTTGTATAGCCCGCAAACAGAATCTGCATTATTTGGGTCGACGTATCCCTCCAGCTGCTCCACGTAGATTTCTTCCTGTAGTTCGCCGTACAGAGAGGCCGTCTTTACGTCGAATTTCTTCATTTCATAATCCTAGTGGCTAATAGCAGCCTTATCGACTCGTATCTTACGACCGGTGCATAGGTTTCTAAATAGTATATTCCTTCACGCTGAGAGAATCCTTTCGCGACAAGCCTGGCTTTGTATCTCTCGATATTTCCTGTAGGATCAGTTTTAACAGCAAATACCCATCTGCACCCAATCAAACGTTTACCTTGTGGCAGTTTAGACAAGGTCCACGTTTTATTGTCGTTAAGAGCCTCTATTTTTTCGTCCATAGCCTTTTTCCACTTTTCTGCTTCTTGACTTATTACGGCTTGGCTGTAATTTGTGGGTACAGCGTGTGCGAATAATGCAACCGGTATGCCATAACGATCAGGGGCGTGCACTAGGTTACGATCACGTAGTACTCTTCTGTCGTTCCTCACCTCCTGCTGACGAATTTGGACCTGTTCGGGAGCTGCAGCTTCGTCCGTCATTTCTTGCTGAGAAATTTGAAGCTGGTCAGGAGCTGTAGCTTGAGCTTCATCATACGTGGATTCCTCGGGGATTTTAAAGTCTCAGTCAATTGCAAGTTGACTGTTTTTGTGCTAAACTGCGTGTTGTTCGTTAAAATTCACATCGCTGCTGATGTAGATTTTCCTTTTCTCGTAATCCCAAAGCCTGTAGTTATTGGACTCGCCGTCATACCCCACAAAAAGTACTTTCTTGCTTTTCGGCTCGAACTTTATACGTTTTTCCTTGGGTATGTTCACGTATGCATCCACTCCAAAAACTTTAAGGTGTTTAATTTGTGGTTTACGTCCAAACCACTTTTCATATGGAGTTTCTTTTCCACCAGGTTGTAAGATTATGCGGTTTAATACGTAGCACACTGTGTTAATCGCCTCGGGCCAGAGTTCGCTGTTGACACTTTTAGCAAAAAGTATCGATCTCGCGTTTTCAAATAGAGTTCGTAATTCACGTTCTGCGCAACCATTTTGTTCGTGGATATACGGCGATGAAAACTCGTGCACAATACCATTTTCACGCAGGTATTTATCGCAATCGCGAGATGTATATTCTGTACCATTATCTGATTTTAACACTTTTAACTTCGTGTTAAGCTGTGTCAACACAAACGCGTTAAACTCGCGAAATTTTTCATAAACTTCGGACTTTTGCCGCAGAAAATAAACTTTTCTGAAGCTTGTACACTCGTCCTTAAATAATAATAAGTACTTGGAACCTCGAGGGGATTCAATATTTACCGGACCGCAAACGTCAGTATGAATGTTTTCCCCCTGGCTTATAATTAGTCCAACTTTTTAGACTTGCATGATGCTTACGCGACTGTTTGTCCGTCACACACGCTTCGCAAAAAAAATCTTTTTCAGCTTGCAGCTCAGGCTCACCAACTTCAAGTTGTTTACACGTATTTTTCACCGCGCGAATATTTACGTGCGTCATTCTTTCGTGCCAAAGCTTTAATTTTTGTGAAGCTCCCTTTGCTTGAGCTACTTTACACTGAACAGGAATTTTAACTTCAATAAGCTTACGGTACAAGTTTTTGTGTCGAACCCCGACTGACGATAGCTTACCGTCGCGATCGCGAATTTCGCACTTTTCCTTATAAGCGTGGAAAGAAAAGTCACTATTACTAATTGTTCCGATAGAAAACAAGTTCCGTTTTAAACCAGGCACAAAAAGCACATTACGAAGCTCACGTTCTTGTAACCGACCCTGTATATTTTCCTGGATTATGATTGTACTTTTCCCGTTCGCTTCTAATATTTTGTCATCAGCTACTTTGACCAAATATTCTTCTGTTGGTCCTTCCAGATGGGTAAAGTACTTCTGCTTGTATGTCATGTGCATGCTAGCACCTGAATCAGCGATCCAAACTTCACTATCTTCCTCACATGTACTCGAAAAAGACACGGTGACATCAGAAACATATGCCGACGCTCCTTCTGACACGTTCTTTTTCTTCGGACACTCGCGAACCCAATGCCCCTTTTCTTTACAGAAAGCACATTTTGTTCTTTTCTTTAATGCTTCTATGCTATGCTTTCTTTGCTCCTTTTTGGGTTTATTTCCGAGTGAAGTTCTTTGCACCTGAAATGCGAGCTCAGTCACATTTTCTTCACTTTCAGATAATCTCTTATCTTCCCTAATGAGTCTTGCTATTAAATTAACCTTCTTTCGCTCCGCCTCTGGCGTACAGTCCCAGGCTATTCTAAAGATTGAAAATTTGGACGGTAAGCTGCTTAATAGCTTTGATATAACCGCCGTTTCAGAAGGTTTTTCTCCTGCATCTTCCAGCTTCTTGCAAATACTCTCCAGCTTCTCAATTTGGAGAGCGACAGACTGCGAACCTGTCATTTTAAAATCATAGAACTGCTCCCATGAATTTAGCTTGGCTTCAACGGTTGTATCGCCGTACAACGCTTTTATTTTATCCCAAATTTCTTGAGGAGTACTGCAGTTGATTAAATTTGGGTGCAGATTCTTTTCTACCGAGCTAAGAAGAATCACCGCAGCTTGCGATGATTTCTTCATCCATGTTTTCCAATCGTTTAATTTTGTCTCCCTGTCGGGCTCATCTTCTGTTCCCAAAACAAAACCTGTGAGCTCCTTTGCTTGCAATAAAAAGTTAACTTGAAACTTCCACATGGAATAATTTGATCCATCAAGTTTTGTTAGTTCCAACACTTCTCTATCACTCATGATGAATTGCTATGGTAACACGCAAAACTACCGACTTTTAACTGACAAAAAAGAAACGAACTGTATAAACTAAAAAACGCGCGCGACGCAAATTTTCACTTTAAATAATATCGATATACAAATTGGCGCAGTGGAAGCGTGCTGGGCCCATAACCTATTGAAGTTTTATTAGCAGGAAATAAAAAGCTTCAATTGAGATTGAATCAAAATGTATATCTTTATTTAAAAGTAAAAATGAAAAACATAGAAAAAATACGAAGCGACAAACTGCTTCGTTGCGATGCTAAAAAAACCTAAAATTCCCTCCTACAATACGGAGTAACTTATATTGCAATCTATAGGCTATCTATATGTCAATTTATCCAAAAGAGACAAATAACCGTACCCATAACAGTTAAGGGTCTGGTGCCGTAATACAAAACAGATGTGCATTAGGGCGCTGCAGGTCTAACCCATTCAAAATATTATATTTATGACATTTACAAAATAATGACAAATCTTAACAGGTTTATTAAAAACAAAATCGAATTTCTAAACACAGTCAGAAGATTATTTAATAAAGCCAAGACAAATTAGCTGGGACACTTACAGATCAACACTATAACAAAGAAATCCGATGAGGATATTCTGTGAATGGGTCAAGGAAACTCCAGAATGCTCGAAAATCCACAACGGCTTTATGAGAAAAACATTTGAGAGTAACGGAGCCGAATTTCTTAAAAGAAGTGACAACACCTACATGGAGACCAAGGAGGAATGTTTAGAACTATTTTAGAAGCACACTTTCCGGCCTCATCCATAGTGGATACAGCTACATCACTGTAAATACCAAGTAAGCCATCAAGGTTGGGCTAGTGGCTAGTAGGAGACATAGCAACAAGATCAGATGGGCTGCAGCTCAATCACAACCGTTGAAATCACCAGGGCTGGATGGAATTGATTATGTACTATTACAAAAAGGATGCCATATTTATGTAAAATCTACGGTCTCTTCAGCATGGGGATTTATACCAAATGTGTGTGCATAGATGAATGTTATACACCCACCCAATTTTACATACCAATAAGCATGCCATCATTTATGTTAAAAACCATTGAAGGTTAGTTGACAGGCATATAAGAGATAATACATCTAAGATGTTTCCATTGAGTGGACGTCAATATCCATATCAAGCGGGTAGATCGACGGACTTAGCACTGGACGAGCAGTAACCACTTTCCTAGATATAGAAGGGGCAGCAAGCTTCAACCCTTGCCATTAAGAGAGCCCTAGCGAAAAACAGGTACGTACTGGCGACTATATGCCAATGGGTAAAGGCGTGCCTGGAAAATAGGATGATAACATTATCCTCCTCCGGCGAAGCCACCATCATAGCTAAAGTAGGTAGAGAATGTTCCCAAAAGGGAGTTTTATCTCCAATGTTGTGCGTCATCCTGGTAGATCATCTGCTCCAATAACTATCTGCTGAAGGTTTCCTATGTCTATGAAAGGCAGATGATGGTTCCCTTCACCTGAATTAGAGCCTTGAGAGGGCTAAAGCCACAATAGTTCTCGACAGAGAAACAATTCCGTTTTCCACAGAGGTGACATACTTAGCAGCCATTTTTTATTAAAGGTTGACATATAATTAGGCAGGTGTGGAAGAATATGTGGTAAAAACGGGTCTAAGCCCTAAGACGACTCCATCGTTATATAGGAGGGTGGTGGGGGACTCATGATAACATATAGAGCAGTGACTTGGTGGACAAAGACGAGGAAAGCTGGGGCGAGGAGGCTATTGAGTGACCTGCAAAGGCTAACGTTCCGACGCGCGACAGGCACCATGAACCCAACTCCTACAACCGTCCTAGAGGAATTATTATACACATTTACATTCAAGAAGTAGCTAGGTCGGTAGCCCACAGACTTTTGCAAGAACAAGAATCAATAAGCAAGGGCCATGGCGCCGACAATGAAAAAATGCTGAAAGGCAAACTACGTGTTGGGTATGCCCACAGATTACACCACTCCAACATATAGGTTTGAAAACAATTTTAAGATCGTAATACCAGAAACGACTGGAAAAAATGCCCGCCAATAAGAGCAAAGCTCGCCTGGTATACATAATAATATATGAACCAACGACAGGAACAAGTCTTCCAAGATCTGGGAAAACTAGCCACGGTATTTCAGACAAAAGTAACGACTGTAGCACATTGCGCCAAGGAAATGGTGAATGAGACAACCACCAGTAAGATGGTGGTGATCTAATCCGATAGCCAGGCAGCACTAAAGGCCAACAGTACAACATTCAAATTGGTAAAGAGTTGCTGCAAGGAATTGAACGATCTAGGCAGTCAAAATAAAGGAAAACATGTAAATTATTGTAGTGGTGAGTGTGATGGCATTAAAAATTTAAATAACAACACAGAAGAAATAATATAATTGAGGTGAAGCTAAATTAAATGTGAATGTAAATTACCAAATCCTTAATGAATCAATACCGTAACTTCAAAAGGGTTGCTAAATGCACTAGACTTCCGCGGCTGCATAATTCTGCATCTTGTTTCTCAACTTTTCAAGCATTCTCCCAATTTGCCACAAAGTCAAAACACGGCCTGAGGGCCCTCAAACTAATAGGGCCGTACCCGGTTTCCGCTCTTACGTTGAAAATAAAAAGGATTATACTAAATCCTCGGAAATCCCAGAAGGATAATCCGAGAAAGCGATTTGGCCTTTCGGCGATTTGTGATGCCGTATATAAAACGAATACCGAGTTTGCGATTTTTAAAAAGGTAAAAGTGTACGTGGAGATGCTTTAGTTTCCTTTCGGGCCGATGATTGATCACTGATCAGGTCGAGCGGCAAAAATGTAAGCGGGCTCGAAAATTGTTTTTTTAGAGAGTGATTTTCTTTCAATTTGGGAGTGGTTTAAGCTGCGTTTACGTTAGATACAATGCTATTGCATACATATTGTTTTTATTTCATAACTGTTTATACTTCAAGTAATGGTGGAGAATTATCGATATTGAGTTAAAACATACTTCCTCAATGTGGCCAACACTATAACGCAATTTTGATTTATAATACATATTTCCATACGAGTCCCCATATTACGACAGTGTTGCCGCTATAAATTTTATTTCCCAAGCATACTTTTTACCAGTCTTTGAGAGGGAGTGTCAATCTTAGGATTACAAACTGTCAATTACTGGAAAGCTTTTATTTTCAAAATAGACTGAAATCATTAGTAATGGCCCCCAAGACAAAAATTATACTCCAAGTCAAATAGCTGTAACTGCCAAATTGCCAATTGCCATCATAATAATTAATATGTTGTCTATTTCTTGACTTATTTTAGTTGACTCATTGGTTCTCATATTTTAAGGAAACACACTTAGCAGACTACCGAAGTAATGAGGGTTTTTGTGCAAGATTGTGAAAAATTTAATCATTTTACCCTTAACTCACTGGGAAATTCATATATACTGGAATGCCACTTCGGCATGTGGCGGAAGCAGTACTTCGCATGCCAGCTACTTCTGCAATAACTTTTAGTGTATATGGATATATATTTTTTAAAACAAGAAATTGCCTCCCAGCACTTACATGACACACAATTTTAAATTATTTCCTTGTCTCAGCAAGAAACTGAATAAAGACATAAATGGATTACAGTTTAATTGGCACAGAGAGAAGCATTTATTCGAGTATGCAGCAAAATCAATTAGGTATTAATTGTTCTTATTATTTTCTTTCAAGGAATATGCAAAAACATTATCACATACATTTTTAGCAACTACTTCATGATGGCATTGGGAATATTCAAAATCAACATTGCCATCAACTTTCACAATAATACTAGCAGATGATGATGACCATGGAATCTGTACCAGTACCAATATTAATACCACTGCAGAAAACATCAGCTTGATTGGGGAAAGGAAAGCTTTACTTTCTAAATCATTAGGTGATTTTGATATTAGCGATGTCTTCTTCTTAGAATGCTGTCTTCAATATTCATTGAAGGTTGGCAACAATCTCGGCCAACTTGTGACGATCTTAGGCAGTTCGAAATAGGGAGTGAACATCGATGCCTGTCCAACCAGGATCGTTTCTATCTACCTATGCCCCGCCTACCCTCAATTTTCCCTTCCATTATCAATTTTAAGAGTTCGTGTCTATTTCCACGCATTATATGACCCAGGTAGGCGGTCTTTCATATTTTGACTAGGTGTACTAATTCTTTCTCGCACTGCGCTCGCTTCAACACCTTTTCGTATGTGACATGTCCTGTCCAAGGTATTTTGAGAAGACTACGAAGTATCCACATCTCAAGAGCTTCTATTCTAGAGTCCATGCCTCACATCCATATAGCACAATTGAGTATACATAACACTTCAAAAATCCAAGACTCAGACTTGGGGTGGAATTACACAGAAATTACCGCATCAGGTTAAACGTGCCTCTTGCCTGCTCGATTCTAGATCTAATTTCTACTTCTGGAACTAGGTTATTGCTAATCCATGTTCCCAAATATTTGAATTTTTCTGCCATTTCTGTTCGTTTCCCATATATACTAATAATTATTGGTAGTTCTGTGGTTTTGGATATTGCAAAATGAGAAGATTGCGGGCCTGCTGTGGCGATAAATCCGGACCTTCACTAGAATGGTAAGAATTTTGGAGCAAAATGTGGAGAGGACGCTTGAGCGGAAATCTCTAGAGCATATCAGCAAGGCTTCAATAGTCTGCCTCCAACTACTATGAGATGGAGAATTTACAAATGGCTTAAGTCTTTTTTCGAATGGTAGAATTCATAAACAATTGCCATGCATTTGGTTAGTTAGCTGATCGAAAAGTGCTTTGTACAGGTCCGACAACAAACTGAGAGGGCTTGCTGTGATGGCGTTCGGGTGTTAGTGATGTACGTACAATATAATCTGTGCTTTTTAATATTCGGCGGTAGAAGCTTTTGACAAGTTCTGTGCCCGATTTAAAAATTGTTTCCTTTTGAGCATCAATCGAACGAATATATTTGAAATATATTTATTTATTTCAAAAGTTATATACCTTTTGTTAAATAGGGAACGAGTTTGGGTCTTGAGACCTTGAAGAATGATGATCTGCAAGTCTTATATTATTTGTTCAGGTTTGTCACGTCGGAAATGAAGACTATTACCATTTTATAATAGAAGACGCATTACGATCGCCGTTAAAACCGCTTCTCTTTTGAATAAATACCAATAAAGGAAATTGTTTATTACTAATTTGAGGTTATTGGGTTTTAGTGTAAGGAGGGTCGAACTTATTGCGATGCTGCTCGTGTGTAACTGATGGATAGGCGTGCTAAATAAGAAGTTCGATCGACTTAAGACCGACGAGACAGTTGCTTCAGATTTGTATGCTTGACTGCACGACAATGGTTTTGTCGCCTTGTAATTTTAAATACATAATAATAAATAGTTGGTGGGTGATTAAAACGAGATTGTTGCGGTTAATTTACAACCGCTAGTCTAATAATATTGAGAATAAAGAGATTCTAGCAAATCTAACCTATTACTCAGTTTATGCTATAACGCTTTATAGACCGCTCTAGTTCCTTTAAAATATTAGCCTTATCAAGGGAAATGTATTGCATCCTCGAAGGTAATTTTTATAGTTTGTGAAATGGAATTTTAAAAGAAGTTTCCTTACTAGGACAGTTATACCTTAAAACTGAAGTATTTTGAAATATAACTCTTACTGTCTAGAAAACAGAATTTAATTATTATTGTTTAGCTTCTCTAGTAGATAATGTGTTACAGTAAAATTTATGGAATAAATTAAAACCAAAAATTATTTGATTATATACCTTAGGCTTGACAAGCTTAATTGAATGAATATATCACGAGATGAAGGCTAGTTTATCTGCATAAATGGTTGCAGAAAGTTTGACATTTCATATTCAATATGCAAAGCAATCAAATAGAAGTGATAGTACTAGTTTGGATGGTCCTAGTATTAGAGAGCATATTTAAAATAAGCTGGTATTTTAGCACAATAAAAAGTAAAAGTAACAGGACCCTCAACAAAACAACGTTAAACTTTGATATTTACATGGACTTGCGGTTGTTCTAGTCGCGCGACTTTAGTGCAATGGCCACTTTACACGAGCCAATAATAGCAAGCAATGCAAATCTGTGAAATAAAAATTACGCAATTACGCAATATAAATTGCATTTCACTCTCGCCTTACTGTAGGAAATTTTTTCAGTATTGCATCATATTTTGTTTTGGTATTTGGCAAGTTAAAGGAAATTTGAATGAGATGATCTTGCAGAAGATTTGTTTCCATTGCTTCGCCTGATAAATTTTCTTCGAATGGACAAGGCCATATTTAATGAATTACACTCAACAAAGGGAAGACTACAAAGATGAGATAAACATTATCAGCTAAGCTTAGATTAATAATTACCCTGAGATTCTTAGCTTCATGCGATAGTTTTAGAAGCCACCAATATAATTTTCAAGTTGCGGAATCAACAAAACACCATATTTTTACAAATTTAGTTATTTTTGCGAAGTTGGCACTGCACTATAAATGTCACCATAATTGCGCGAGAAATGCAAAAAAATTAAAATCAAACCAATCAATAGGAATTGCATCAGGTTTTTTGATGTTCTAGCCTATTGTTATATTCGTGATGGGAACCACCAGGGCCGAATTTTTTTATAAAAGATTAGAAGTATTTTGCTAAAAAAAACCTTCTAAATTTTGTTAAGTTGGTTTAATAATTAATGCATTTATTGTAGGATGATCACGAAGTGTAATGTATCAACTTATTCCAAATAATAGCATTTTGTAATTTCGACTTGTACTTGTTTTTACTATTAAGAGAACTGGCCACCTACCACGATATTAAAAAAATATACTTTCAAATTGTGGCCAAACCACTTGAGCAAAGTTGATGGAATATTGGATATATTATTGTGCTCCAGATGTATTACTGTTTAATGGAAAGTTCATAAGGGCTTTCCTTTTAAAAAAATAAACCTGCCTGAGACGATACAATTTTGAATGAGAGGTATAAAATAAACATGACTTTCCAGTAAACCTTTTTTCTTCGAAACATTTCATGTTAGTTTTAGGCTTGCCAGGCGTACCCCTTTTTAGACTACATTACCCTCGACAACACCCCTTTTTCTATATAGATTTTTTTAAATATCCCTTTTCTAAAAATCTGAGAGGGGTACCAAAAATAAACCCCATTTCAAGACGAGAGTATTTATTACACAAAAATTTGTTTTTAACTGGCCCTAGCTCACCGGCACGAGTCATTCCGTAATCCGCTTTGTAAATCCCGATGGATTAGCGCAATATTGTGTTATATTTAAAAAAAAATTGAATAAAGATTTGCAAAAATGATTGTTAATTTTAACATCATATTCGATTTAAAACCTAATTGGCATCATCTATCGGATGAGCACAAACCGAAATTTCAGACATAACCCCTTATTCAAGATTTATATCTGGCAAGCCTAGTTGGGTTGGAAATCTGGTTTCAACACTACACCTTTTGAGGCATCAGTTAGTAGTAGGCTAGGTAATATATTTAAGTTAATTCGTAGTTTTTCAAATAAAGCCTATTTGATATGATATTGTTATCGAAATAAACCAAGGAATCGTCCCTTAAAATGTAACGCATCGTTTTGGAAACACCCTGTATTATATTGTGATATGTGTTGATAATTTTAAATTTTATCAAAAAATTGTAAAAACTCCTAAAATTGGTAGAAATCATGCGCTTTTAAATCCTTATAATTATTCCAAACAACAGCTAAAATGAATTTTAATAATACCTCTACTTTCAAAAAAAATATAAAATATTTCAATATGCCAAATGTTCTTTCCACTATGTGACAGTTTGACCTTAGCAAAGTTTACAGAAATAATAATCAGTAATTGTAAACTTTGACCTTGGTATGCTGTGCTTGGGTATAAAATCGTTGGCCGTATTAGAAGTTATGGACTAGCGGGAAAAGGGAAGAATTTGGGTACAAGTAAAGGTTTGTTTTTAAAATAAACACAAGCAATATACGTTATCCTTGAAGTTAGCTGTTAGTCTGCGTCAATTGAGTGTGTTGTATGCTTATTAATGTTGACAATGTTATTTTTAAATTTTTTTCAAAATTAAACAAGAGAATACCTGATATTTTGGCCTGACATCGCCATTTGAGCATCATTCATCATCATCATTCTCCAGCCATTTGCGTCCGCTGTCAGACATAGGCCTCCTCAAGTTTCTTCCAAGTTTCTCGGTCCTGTGCCGTTGCAATCCAGTTGGTGTTGATCTTTTTTAAATCATCCGTCCATCTGGTGGGTGGTCTTCCGGGATTTCGTTTGTGTGACCATGGCCTCCATTCCAGTAGTTTTTTCGTCCATCTCTGATCTGTTTGTCGTGCTACATGACCGGCCCACCCCCATTTCGACTTTGAGATCTTTTCAATTATGTCTTCTACCTTTGTTCTTCTACGAATCTCCTCATTTCTTACTCTGTGTCTGAGTGATATCCCCAGCATAGATCTTTCCATCTTTTTTTGTGTGCCACTCAATTTCCTTGCTGAAGCCTTAGTGACCGTTAGGGTTTCTGCCCCATATGTGAGGACCGGTAAGATACACATGTTAAAAGGCTTCCTTTTTAGACTTATAAGAATTTTGTCCTTAAATATGTGTCTCAATTTGCCGTATGCTGCCCATCCGAGGTTTATGCGCCTTAAAAATTCACAAGTTTGGTTGACCCTGTTGATTTTTAATTCGTGTCCCAGGTAGGTATACTTTTCTACATATTCTACTTGCGCTCCCTCTATGCATATATTTCCTGTTAGTACTAGGTTTGTCATTGCCTTAGTTTTGGCATAGTTTATGCTCAGACCAACCGTTTCCATTTCGTTCTGGAGTTGTTGCAGCATGTTTCGTGCTTCACTTAGATCATCCACCGCAATCAGCACTATATCATCCGCGAATCGGATATTATTTAGTTGTTCTCCATCTATTGTAATACCCTTGTTATCCCAATTTAGTCTTTTAAAACCGTATTCTAAAACCGCTGTGAATAGTTTTGGTGATAAAGTGTGTCCTTGTCGTACCCCTCGTTTTATATCTATTTTCTGCGTGGTCTTATGCAGTCGCTGTTGCATGTTTATATATATCATATACAATTTGGGTGTACCTGTGATCTATTCTGCATTCTTTAAAAGCCTGGAGGATGGCATACATTTCCACTGTGCCAAACGCCGTTTGGAAGTCTACGAAAACTAGAACTAATGGTCTATTGTATTCTATTGTCTTCTCTATTATCGTTTTCAGGCGTTGAAGGTGGTCATTCGTCCCAAATCCTGTCCGGAACCCTGCCTGCTCTCTTGGCTGGTATAGGTCGAATTTCGATTCCAGTCTGGTTGTTATTATGCGGGTATATATTTTGTAAATATGGTTCAGTAGGCTTATGGATCTATAGTCGTCTAATCGAGTACTATCTCCTTTTTTGTGTAATAGGATGGTAGTGGCATTATTCCACTTTGAGGGTAGACATAAATTAAACGGAGTCTGCATTTTTTCTATTGGTACCGGTCCTCACATCCGTATTGCTTCAGTTACAACTCCGTCTTCGCCTGAGGCTTTGTTGTTTTTCATTTTCTTGAGGGCGCGATAGATTTCTAACTTAGTGATGTCTGGGATGTCTGCACTTTCCCTTGATTTAGTTGATTTCTATCTGGGTACCTCTTCTGGTTCGTATATAGCTCTTTGTAAAAATCTTCCACTATTTGTATTATTGTATCTCTATTTGATGTTACATTTCATCATTGTCTTGGAGTTTAAATATTTCTTTTCTTCCAGTGGCTAGTTTGATTCTTAGGACTTTCATGCTTTTATTTTCTTCAATGGTTTTTACCACAATGTCGTATTTGTATTTTCTTAAGTCTCTCCTCATTGAACATTTGAGCAACAGTACCTAGATAGTAGCTCATTATGGCACATCTATATTTTCCAGTAGGGGGTGATACTCCAACAATTCTATAACTCAAATATTTTGGAAATCGTCTTTGCACGGCTTCTATTTTATAGATATGAACTTGCCAATATGGGCCCATATTCGTATATCCCAGTTTTGATTTTACTAAAGCGTAATAAAGATATTTCAAGGTCCCGATCTCATTAAAATCCTTACTGATTCAAACTGTCTATCCAGACATACGACCAGCTGAACTTGGAGTGTCATCAATATTATTAATTAAAATAAAGTGGGCTATGAATTGTAATTCCTGTATCAGCAAATATAATAGGTCTCAGTGGGTAGTGTGCATGTGCACTCATTAATTCAGTATGATATAAAATAGTGACTAGGCCATTAACTAAAATTCGTCGAATTATTTTTCCGACAACATCCAACAACCTAGCTCCGGTTCAGATTTGGCAAGTCTCTCGCATTCTGCAATGTTTGTTATTGAACTATAGATTTCCAGATCATCAGCATATAGCAAATCATTCGGATCTGGGTCATGTCATTACCAATGTCATTCCTAAATACGTTAAATAATAATGGTTCCATATTGTATCTTTAAGGGAATCTCGATGTGACGAAATATATTTTAGACCTAAATCCATTCAATTGCACATATTGAGTTCGATCAAGTACGGCCTAAGTAAATCCATGAGACGATTGGAAACACCAAAAGCAGGAAGTTTTTGCAGTAAAATGCCGTGTTCAAATTTGTCAAAAGCCTTCGTTAGGTCTATATAAATTGCATCATTCTAATTTCTGCCGTCAATAATTTCCCGTAATATTAAGTGATAACAGAATTATTCGTTGTTAAGCGCCATAAATTGAATTATTCGCATGGTGATACATTTTTTTCGCTCTAAGAGCCCGTTCCCACTTGTCAGGTGTAGGATCCGTTTTTTAATCGGATGTCGCCGCCTCTATTCACACTAGTCGGCTGTCGTACCCGATTGTAGCTGGAGCCAATTTCGGTACTCTCCACGAGGCAATTGTGCGCCATGGACGTCGACGAAGATTTTGTTGTGCTGTATTATTTTAGAAGAAAATAAGCCAATAATAGAAAATTTTGGGTGCACCCAATGCTAAAGAAACGATTTTCTTTGGGAACTTTTCAAACCTTAATGACTAAATTGAAAAGTGACAAACATGTTCTTTAATTATTTTGGAATCTCCATAACTACATTCAACGATCTACGGGCACGAGTTTCAGCAGGCATAAACTATAAAAATACATGATTAGGGCAGCTGGTAAGGGGGTTTTCAGGCCCGACATCCAACAAATGTGAACAGCGCCATACAAGCTCATATGCGAACGAGATCCGACACAATTTTTGATCGGGCATGCGACGCTGGCAAAACACCCGACAATATTTGTCGGAGCCGACAACAAACAGGAGTCGGAGAGATGTGAACAACTTCATACAAAATGTATTGCCACTAGAGCACCCGATATTTTGTCGGATCCTACACCCGACAAGTGGGAACGGGCTCCGGTATGGGCCTGGATGTGTGAAACTAAGGAAAGACTAGCTTAACGTTCCTAAACTTGTATCAACAATAATATTACTATATTTGTTTTTCTGAGACGAAAATCTCAATGTGCTTCAGTTATTTTTGAAAAACAAACAAATGTTGTTAATTAATCAAGAACTTCCTTAAAAACAAATTACAATTTTTAGTGCTGATATTGGGAATGAATTCTGTCAAAAGGGTAACAAACCCATTACAGATTACAGATTGGGAGAGTTGGCCTTTGAGCCTACTTGTCACCGCGACCCGACGGATCTATTGTGACTCTATCCATATTATAGAGCTTCATCCAGTTTTGTCTTTCTGATTAGACCCCACAACCTTGATAGTGGCTCCGTCGTGTAGCTATTAGCTTCTGGTTTAGGTACGCCAAGTAGTTGAGAGCGCACTCTCGATAAGCCTTCACAGTGGCATAGCACGTGAGATGCCGTCTCCTCCTCCTGTTGGCAGAACCTGCATTCGCTATTTTCTGCCAAACCTATGACGCTTAGGTGCTTTTTCAGCCGGCAGTGGCCCGTCAGCAGACCCACCATTATCCTGACAGCCTTCCTGCCGTAGCTTAGCAGGTATGTTGATAGTTTGGCCGATGGACCTATTATAAATTCCTTGGCCTGTCTTTGTCCCAAAGTGTTGTTCCACCATTTTCGGGATTCTTCTGCTATCCATTTCTTTATGGCTGTTTTAGCGATTGGATTGGCTATCCCGCAGAACGGTTCTGGTCCTATCATGTGCCTAGACGAGCCGTCTCTGGCTATTTCGTCGGCAGTTTCATTACCTTGATAGCCTTCATGCCCAGGTACCCATGATAGTGTCACTCTATGTTGACTTCCTATGTCATTCAGAGCATTGTGGCAATCCAGTACCAATTTCGATGTTATTTTGTTGGATTGCACAGCTTTTATTGCCACTTGGCTGTCGGAGAAGATCGCAATTGTTGTTTTGTTGCAACTATATCTTCTTTTTATTTCCTTTGCACACTGTTCTATTGCTGTTATTTCCGCTTGGAACACTCATTGGTTGCTTAGGCTTTATTAAATAGCCTTCTGACGGTTTCCCTCAGCGTTCCGAGTTTTCCGTTCCACCAGACTGTGCTTTCTTTTTGTTTCCAGGTTTTAACTGGGCAACTGTCCTGATATGCCGTAGCTATTGCTTCGCTAATCAGCTGTACTGTGACTTCTAAATTTTCCGCGTCCTTAACCTTGGCTGTTACCCTTTGTAGACCTTCTTCGAGGGATTTTGAATATCCTACCCAGTTTGTGTCACGGGGATTTCTAAACAGTATTGCTTTAGGGGAGGGGATTTTAAAATCAAAGCTAATATGCCTGTGATCAGAGCAGGATGGTTCATCTGATACCATCCAATTGTGGGTCATGTCGCTCGCCCTGTTAGAACCTAAAGTCACGTCAAGGACCTCCTGACGGGCTCTCGTTACGAATGTTGGTTCGTTGCCTACATTGGCAATATTTAAACCTTCTGTTAAAATAAATTGTAATAAGGACTCACCTCTTCCATTGACGTTCGTGCTGCCCCACATCGTGTGATGTGCGTTAGCATCGCATCCTAGAATGAGTTGGAGCTTCTGTTCCTCACAGTAGGATATAACATCCTTGAGCATCTGCGGTGGACATTTTTGCTCCTCTCCTGGGAAGTAGGCGGAACATGCAACTATGCTTCTTCCACCTTCCTTCGTGGGTAGTGACAGGATAGCTGTAACAAAATCACCCGAGCATAGCCCCGGGATTAAAGTACATTTAATCCTATTATTATGAATGATACATGCACGAGGTTTATTAGCTGACCTATCGTACAGTAACTTACCTTGGGAGGGCTTGAGGCCTACAATTTTCCCTTTGTTGATCCGAGGTTCCTGCAGGAGGGCGATGTCGAGGTCTTCGTGTTCAAATCTGCGACATAGCACGGCCGAGGCGGCCTTTGCATGTTGCAGATTTGCCTGCAGGAACTTGAGATTGCCCTCTACTTTGAAGACTCTTCTGGAGTGGCACCACCGTCTTCCGTCTCCATGGCCGTGTCAGGTGCTATCCTCTTCAGAGGGCTGACGCCTTGAGCAGTGTCCTCTTGTTGGCACGTTTCTGGGATTGACTCCTGCTGGGGTGCCTTTGATGGGATGCCTCCTTCTTTGACGGAACTTAATTTTTCCTATGCCAAAGAATGGTGACATATCCACTTTTTGGAGGTGGTCGAATGAGGTCTTGTCCATTGAAAAGGTCCACACCTGGCTTTTTCCGGTTTGGGATTTCCCGAAGACCGTCCACAGCTCGGTGTTGAGTCCTCGGTTTCCTACCTGTAGCCTTTTCAAGATCCTTTCCTTGGGTAGCTGTTCCCCATATTCGTCTGGGACGACAGTGTGCAGGCGAATGGCTTCGGAATCTCTTCTCCTTCCAACGCCTTCAGTTGTGCATTCTCCCATGGCTTTAGTGACGGGACCAGGTCCTTTAGCCATCGGGCACTTGTGGGGTTAGCACACGAGAATACAAGGTACCCTGACCTGTAGGTACATTTGTAAAATTGTACCTCTGGTTTTTTCTTTGGGATATCCTCTAGTTGTACCATTACGGTCCTTTGGATTGCCGTTAGCTGTTCCGGCTGCAGTTGTAGTTGGGGGTAAGCCTCTGGTACAACTGCGATCTTTACCGCAGTCAAAGCTTCCTTGAAGTCTCCCGCCCTGTCCTATTTGGCTGGCTTGTGGGAGTCCGTCTTGGGTCTTTTTGAAGGCTGCTTTCCTGGCGTGCTGCCTTCTGATATTGGGCGCTTTTGAGAGCTTTTTGGCATTGCAGCCTTTGCCTTTCCCGCCTGAGTGGTTTGGGTTGCAGGGGCTTTTAATCCTGCCCTGATGAAGTTCTCCTTTATTACTGACCTTTTGCCCTCGTCGTAGGAGCTTCCCTCTTTCATCAGGTTTTTGACCTTGGTGTTCGAGTTAACCGATAGGCGGAATGAGCGAATCTCTTGTTTCGTCATCGAGTCAACTTCCTGGGTCGACTTAATTCTATTTGTGCACTTTCCTTTCGAGGGTCGTGGCTCACTAGCCTGTTGACCCCCAGGGACTTGAGCACTGGTGGTTGGTTTTGAGGTTCCGGGCTTGACAGCCTTTGGATCCTCAGTTAGTGCTTTTGTAGCTTTGTCCTTGTTGGACTTCTCTCCTAAATCTTTTTTGTTTTTTGAACAGTCCATATTGTTCCCACAAGTAGCAAGGGATTGAAAAAGATCCGCCTGAGCAGAGCCCGGCATACTCAGGTAAGGCTAAATACCAAGGGGTATCGCCCGGTGCCCCTAGGGGAACGTTAAAGACCGCACTGTACCCCGACGGCCATTCAGCTTTCAGCACGTTGCCTTACACCTTAGCTTGGGTGAGTTGGTCCGCGGCAGTGGCTTTCGCAAAGGCTTTTGAGGGGTGTTACTCCCTCGCACCCTACTTATGGCCACCACTAACCCAGTTACCGAAGTAACCCGGCCGTACTCCCATCCGCCACCCGGAGACGCGCCCGATGGGGTCTCACCCACACGGGAACAAACCCATACACACCTGAATAAAACGGGTTAGGTCACAACAGGACAGTGTTTGAAAAAGGTAGACGCCTTCTTTTTGATGCCAAGCTTAAAAAAGTTTTTGAGCCGAAGCGGTCAACATGGCAACATATCAGAAACCGATCAATAGCAAGCTGGATTAAGCAATAGAATCCCGTATGAAGTGTGGAAGGGCTTCATATAATCTGCAGGTGTGCTAGTGCTGTAGATTAACAGGATACGATTGATCTGTGACCCTATCAATGTAATAGAAGCCCTGTTAGGATCATATGGAGGAAAATGGCAGAAAGTCACGGAAAATGAGCTTGCGTCATTTGCAGAAAATGATGCATGGGATCTGGTGGATGGATACTCCAGAAGAAGGTCTGATTGTGGGCAACAAGAGGGTGCTTAAGAGGATAAGAGAGTGACGGGAGTATTTGCTCCTAGATATCTAGAACCAAGAACTATGGTTTAACGTTTAAACAGGATGATAAGGAAATAGAGGGTTTTGTTGACTCAGAAGGGGTGGAAACATAAAGGATAGAAAATCTTGTTCAGGTTTTGTTTTCAAATTGTCAAATGGCAATATTTCGTGGGAAAGTCAAAAACAGAACTCCTTGTCCTTGTTTAGTAGAGAAGCGGAATATGTAGCTATCTGTGAAGCTTTCAAAGAGGCTATATATTTGCAAGCTTTATATTCTGAAATTGATCGGTAAATTTTGTATAATTTCTATTTTTAACAATAATAGTCAAAGTTCTTCGAAATTATTTGCAAATCCAGTATTTCATAACAGAACGCACATTGACGTACGCTACTAGACATATCATTTCTAATTATTTATTACCTATCCATTGCATACTATCAGAGGACGTGTGTGCTGATGTTTTTACAAAAATTTTAGATTTTATTAACCATGATAGATTAATTAACTCATCAAGTTTGTCATAGAGTTTGTTAATAAATGGGGGGTGCTAAATTTGTATCAACAATAACATGTGCCGTACTTACTATGCCAGTAAATTTTTAATAAAGTCAGTCATTGCTTGAACAGAACAATGCGTTCTAATTAAATTACAGTAGATCCCGTTATTAGACATACACCGTTGTAACGCAATATAGTTAATTTTAAATATATAGTTT
The DNA here is from genome assembly GCA_016904865.1 of Pissodes strobi. Lineage (NCBI taxonomy): Eukaryota > Metazoa > Arthropoda > Insecta > Coleoptera > Curculionidae > Pissodes > Pissodes strobi. The sequence continues at coordinate 28,086 of MU190616.1, forward strand.
TTAGAATAATGCGGCAAAGCATTTGATAAATTATTGTAATTGGCAGTCCAAGTAGCTTATTAATTAATGGGCAATGGTCAAATCGGGGATACCCAGGTCAGTTAATTTAATGGGAGAAATCCGAAATGCTCTTTATTGAAAGATTGCGATCAAGGTTGTCGAGTTATTAAGAAAAATGAAGCGTACAATAGCTGTTCATTTTAATAAGCCGTCTAACAGTGTATGGAATATAATATTGCATGAGATAAGAGTGGGCCGCGGTATAGTAGATCATTCTATACTACTGTTTTTTTCTTAAAATTGTAGAGACGAAATCGTTTTTTCTTATTTGTGGTTAAAAATCATTCCTCTAGTATTATGTCCTGATTACGGTTTAAATTAGCATGTTTATATAGGTATTATTTAAAATTTGGTTTGGCCATGCACCAGTAATTGGACTCCCACTTCGCTTTGGGTCGATAATAAATAAAGGACAGAACGGACTGTATGCTGGACATACCCACATACTATACCATTTTGATATATAGTTTTCAAAATCTTGAAAAGCTCTTCGAGTTAAAAAATGCCAGTAAGTGGAAATGGAAAAAGAGGCGCACCTGCGAGGCTAGAAGTGGTCTGATACGACGGACGGCTCAAAAGCCAACCAGAAAGTCGGCGACGAAATGTACGAATCGAGGATAGTAATAGGAATCCTAATATTCATGGCGAATTTAACCACAGTGTTTGAGGCAGAAGTTACGGCCATAGAACACTGCGTTAAGGACACTAAGAAGGGAAAGATCTTCATCAAGACAGTTTTAATCTACGCTGACCACAAGGCAGCTCTAAAGGAAACAAGAAAGCCGATAAAAAGTTCGAGAAGGCGCATCTAAAGCTATGATAGAACTAGAACATGGTGCGGTTAGGCCTACATTCATAAAAAAAGTGGGTAAGAAGAGGTATCAAGAATGATGGAACAAGGTACTGTAGCAAAAGTTAGCTCAGTCGCCAATTTGTCATAATAGTTAATTTATTTAATCAAGTATGGCATTGAGACAATGCGAACTGAATATGAATACTTAAATATCAATAACTATAAAGATAAGAATATCAGAGATTTGCCTTTATAATCCGTGTTTCACAGGCCTCAATCTTGCGGTAAATTAAACAAAGAAATTCAAACAACAATATATTAATTTTACAATTATTAATTTAAAAATATGACTGATGGTATCATGTGAAATGAAGATTATCAATATAATTAAATTACAAATATAATTGATGAAATTATCTGAAATAAAGTTTATGAATAAGTTTACTTTGTGATGAGAATTAAAATTAAAAGATTAAAAAAATTAATTATAACAGATAGTTGGTCTTTACAATAGATTTATCTTCTGACTGACTGCTTCAATCAACGCTGATACTTAACTTCGTTCAGTTATTCTGTAACCATGCGATCGTATTGGGGCCTCCACTGGAACCGCTTCTGCCTGTTCCCAAGTTCAATTGAGTTAGGGTTATCCAGGATTTATAGGTAATTCATGTGATGATTCCCACCAATTTGCATGGTACAGCTGTCGTCGGCGTCTCAAATCAGTCGTAACATGAAAGAAGAAATAGGCAAGACTTAGACCAACGTATACTGCTAATTAACTAATATTCAGGGAAATATCATGTGAACATCAGTGACACTGCTGAACATGAGGAGGTAATCAACAATTTGAAAATTTACTGGTTAAAGCAGATATAATCAAAACTTTGAATTACAATTTTAAGTTAAGCAAAAATTATAAGTAACCACTGGTTAAGCGAAAGAAATTATGACTGAAATTTAAAATTCAAAAGAAAATTATGGAATTACGTTCCAATTCACTCTCGGCAAATCCAAATAAAAGATAACTTGAATTTAATGATAAATAGAAAAATAGAGATACAATCTCTCTATAAACGAGTCTTATAACTCCAAATAAGTAATTTCTATTACTTTTTTATATGGCCCTTGGCACATAAACGAAAATTGAGCGTAATTACGCCTCAATTAATTAGAGATAAAGATAAGATAATCACTATTTCACATTGAGATAGAAATTTAGATAAAATATAAGAAAAAAACCAGGTAAATTTACACATGTGAGATTAACCTCTCATAAATGCAAATTAATGTCGGTACATCATTGTTGAGACGAGACAGGGTAAGTGCTAATAATTATATGCTTGATGTTTCAAATAAACTGAAATTTTAATGAAATAGGCCTGAAAAGAAAAAATATTAAAACCAGTAATACTATGAGGGAAATTCAGAAAAATTCTACTGAAAATTCAATTTACTACCTTTGCAGGAATATATAAAATGCACTCCGAGCATTCCCCAAATAACACTGTTCAATTTGAATGAAAATACGTAAAATAATGTGCGTGACCGCTAAACGATGAAATAATTACGTTCTCAATAAATTTGGACTAAGCCTCTTTCAAATTACATGAATTTGATTAATGAGAGACGCAAATATCCACCAATAAATCGGTATTTTTACCGAACGGTCACCACAATAATCAAAAATTACTGAATATGTAAGCTAATTAAAAATGAAATATAAGAATGCTAAATTCTTGTTTTAGTCGAATAAGACTAAAAGAATCATGAACAAATATTAATTATGTATTTAAAAATGAAAGAATTAGTTAAATATACTCCAAGATCAATTAAATATTTCAAGATTAAATATTAGCACTTACTCGTCGAGCGTCGCACAAAGATAAAACGACCTCGCTTTCAAAATTCAAGACGTTCAACAAATTATGCTTTTCGATGTTTTAATTGGATAATTTATATCATATGACTACCACTATAATATAATATATACAGGGTGTCCCGGAAAATGTGGGCACCCTCTCGTATTCAGATAGAAGACGAAAAAATAACACGAGAAGTTCCTATAAAAATTGTTTCCAAAGGCCCTCCCTTTCTTAAAAGACGCCCCTGTAAAATGTTTTTTTGTAAATAACTTGCGAAGTGCTGGAAATAATTTAATAACATTTTGATATGATCAACACTGGTGACGGTCACTGGAACACATTTGTCTTTTTAGTTTACCAGGGACGGACTAGCTGTTAAACATTAATGCTTATTTTGTCTAACACCCTGTACGATAACGACCCAAAAAAACATATTTTTCGATGGCTTGAAACCTAAGCCAAAAAAAAAGGTACTCTTACTCAAAATCGATAGAATGAACCGTTTTCGAGAAAATAAACTAATTTTATTTCAATTAGGTGGTAATATTAAACCAAATTTATTTTACAAAAAAAAAATAGTGTTTAATTAATTAAAAACTTCATATGTAGGCTCAACATGGACTCCTTGAACTCTGACAAAAAATCCCTGCATTGTTTCTAAGTTGTTCGCAATGAAACAAAATCCTCTCTAAAAGTTCATCCCTGGTTTCAACAGGAGTTGAATACACTAAATTTTTTAAATGTCCCCAGAGATAAAAACTCAATGGATTTAAGTCGGGGAACGCAGAGGCCAAGCTACAGGACCGGCCCGGCCGATCCAATGATTAGGAAAAACATTCTTCAGGTGTTCCCTTACTGCAACACTAAAATGAGGTAGAGCCCCATCGAGCATGAACCACATATTTTGTCTAGTTTCAATTCTCTAACAGTTCTTGCAGATTATTTTGTAGAAATTCTAAATAAAGTGGTCCATTCAGCCCTGCTGGCAATATGAAGGGTCCTATTAAAGAATTTCCAATGATTCCGGCCCAAACATTAATTGCCGGGCATTGATGTTGATACCGCGCAATAATCGTAGAATGAGGGTTTTCTTCTGCCCATACATGCAAATTATGGGAATTTATTATGCCATTTTTATTAAATCCTTCATCCGTGAAAAGAACAGAGCCAATAAAACTAGGAACATTTCGTTGTTGTTGCAATACCCAGTTTGCATACACTACCCTAGCCGGAAAATCGGTTGGATTAAGTTCGTGCACTTTTTGTAAATGGTAGGGGTATAAAAGCTGTTTAAGTACTTGAAATACTGTTGTTTTGGTCCCATGCAGCTGTACAGCAAGTTTTCTAACACTTATTGAAGGATCCACTTCTGCAATGTTTAAAATGTTCTCTTCAAATTGTACAGTTCTGACCGTTCTTTGTACACCAGCATCATTGGCTTTTTTTGCAAACGTTCCTAAAATATTTAAAACGGCAATTTTAGTACTTACTCCTAATTAATCACTTCGGTTTTTATACCAGTCTCCCTTAAACGTTGGTCAATACGCTCAAATGTCCTCCTATCTGGAATTCTACGGTTAGGAAACATATCATGATATAATCGTCTTGCTTCCACAGCATCACAAAACGCACGGCCGTACATCAAATGCATATCTGCGTACTCATTGTATGTGTATTCCATATTGCATTAATTACGAGTATTTACAGCGTAAGTTGGTTAATATTTCTTGCTAACGATGTCAAGTTACGGAAGTTGAGTCTGTCAAAATTGATAATAGATTTACCTTCCTATTGTTAATCAACTTAAATAAATACCTGCATTCTTTAAATACCTGAATCCTATGAAATAAAACATTAAAATTAATTTTAGGTGTGCAACAAAACATTTATATTTTATTTATTTTCTCGAAAACGGTTCGTTCTATCGATTTTGAACAAGAGTACCTTTTCTTTGGCTTAGGTTTCAAGCCATCGAAAAATATGTTTTTTGGGTCGTTATCGTACAGGGTGTTAAGAAAAAATAAGCATTTATGTTTAACAGCTAGTCCGTCCCTGGTAAACTAAAAAAGACAAATGTGTTCCAGTGAAATCATTTTAAGTGATCGTCACCAGTGTTGATCATATCAAAATTGTATTAAATTATTTCAAGCACTTCGCAAGTTATTTACAAAAAAACGTTTTTAAGGGGCGTCCTTTAAGGGCCCATATCTCCGTAGGGAGGGCCTTTGGAAAAAAAATGTATAGGAACTTCTCGTGTTATTTTCTCATCTTCTATCTGACTACGAGAGGGTGCCCACATTTTCCGGGACACCCTGTATATAATAAATATAGTAAGCTATAGTAAATTAAATGCATAAATTGTAGCTATTAAATAGCGTACTACGTTCTCCAATTACCAACCACATGAGATAAGACCATTTCCGAATAGATGTCATTGGCAACTCAAATTCCAAACATCGAAAATCATTCGTACTTGAACTGAATTTAGTGGAGCGGAATAAGCTAATATTCCGTTACAGTACGTACCAAGTCAGGGACAGACTAAGGAATTTATTCAGAAACCGTCAGCAGGTACTCTACTATAATAGAAACCGGTCATTGTCGGCCTGATAGATACTTGAGTTTAATAAGGCTGACAGAAAGAAGAGGAAATGCCAAGCTACGGGTTGTTTCACTGCGAAAATATCGGGAGGTTGCCGTTTAAACATATGGGTAGAACCAAAACCGACGCCAAATACTAGCCTAGAAGATGTAAATCCGGTAACGCTGTCAGAATTTCTGCTTTCCAAATCGCAATTTTTCTATGGCATCTTGTCAGTTTGCCTGTTTAATCTTTGCAAATTAAAACAGTGTTTTATAACAGTAATAGTGATTAGTGTATATAAACATATTGTCTTACATTTTGAGGATCTGTGTATAACTAATTTAAAGCGATTTATTGCTTACTTGTTGGCCGGCTTCTCACGACTTCCCGCATTGGGGATGAATAAATACGATATTTATTTTCTTATTTTTGTTATTTGTGTTGTAATTTTTTTTTAATATGTAGTGCTTTGTGTTTGATTGATAGTAAAGTTATAAACCAGGCGATAATATCTACAAGGTGTGTCTTAATCACGTGCAAAAAATAAAATTCGAATAATTTTATATAGAAAATGTCTAAAGACAAACACGTGTTCGCAACGCTTCATTTTTAATTTATAAAAAAACCGTTTATCTTGAATTGTTCCACAATGATTCAAATTTGAAATTTCAATTTTGGTGTACAGATATGTTATAAAAAGTATAATATTTACATGTATCACTTTTTGTCATAAGTCAGAAGCGCGCGGATGGATTACTTTAGTAATTTATTGACACTGCGTTTAGCTAGCTTTTTTGAAAGATTTGCACTCTTTTGCGACAAAAAATGCATTTGCTTGGATAACACATAATTTAATAAATGAGACATTATACAGTAGGCATTAATGGATAGATGGAAACTGCCTCAACTAAATAATTAAAAATTATAAAAATTGCTGAAATCCCATAAGCGTCATCGTCAGTGAATTTCTCACTGTTTCCAAAATTCTTGGTATGTTCTTGATTGTTTCACATCCAGTTATTATACGTTCTCGAAGTTGATCAACGTTGTTTATTATAGTGCAGCGTAGACAAATGTCTTCAAATACCCTTACAGATAAAAGTCTCTAGGATGCTGGCCAAGATTGATTCGTTTCTGGCACGCCTCGACCAATCCGTTTATTTGGACAAGTTGCATTAAATGCTCGCGGGCCCGTAAAGGAAAAAATTGCTATAGTTGGTAAAATATTTTGAACAAAATTTCGATACGTTTGGCCTTAAGGTGGTGCGGAAAAAAGTGCGGTTCGATTAAATAGTCTCCAATAATACCTCTCCACACATTTAAAGGGGCAGATACAGTTTCGTCCGCCCGCCTGACTCAATGGTCAAATGTGAAGAAACTCTTTACCTGAATATGCACACTTTCGTCCGGTACCAATTTTCGATAACATAAATTTTCGTCCGCTCCCCTGCTGGTAGTTTGAAATATATTACTAGGATACTAGGTACTTATAATAAAACACGTAGGTACATCAAGTTGGCAAATAAAATTTATCACCTCAACTATAATTTTAAAAACTATAAAAATGAGAAGTTAATTTTACATATTGCAACATAGAAATTTGCTTATTTTTAAATTTTACAATATTTTCTTGGAAAAAATTTTCTCTTTTTTGGGTCTTATTGCTTAGACGTTTGGAACCATTTATACTCTACATCTGTATGTATATTTCGTATTGATAAAGTTTAAGTGTTTCCAAAAATACAATTATGTTTGGATGGCTAAAATTAAAACATTTACTTAAACGTGAATGGAATGGCTCGCACGTATTTGTAGTTCTTTGGCTGGAAGCTGATCTCGCGGCCCATATCTCAGGTGGAAGTAATGAACTGTCATCTATATAATTTTCTACCAGATAGTCGGCAAATTTTACCAACTGCTGATTGTCGGGTTTCATTTAATTTGATTCAAATGCAAAGCATTTTCCAACACTTTCTGGATCTGTAAAGAAATATTAATTAGAAAACATAGCAAACATAATATAGCACAAAAATATTTACCTAAGAAAATAAGAAAAAAGACTAACTCAAACTAACCCACACTTTCTGGATCTGTAAAGAAATATTAATTAGAAAACATAGCAAACAAAATATAGCACAATAATATTTACCTAAGAAAGGAAGACCAAAACAATATCCAATCCATTTTCCTAGTTCGGTTCTCTCCCTGTAGTCTCTTGCTAATCCTAGAGCTTGTATTTTTCTCCTCCAAGCTTGATTGAGATGAAACCGACAGCCTATAATTTTCACATTATTCCAAACTTCTACATTTATTTAGAATATATGTGAAACAATTTGCATATGAGTTTGTCGACTTATCTTTTAACAGGCAAAATACAAGAGGAGTAAAATATCCATTGTGGCATCCGTGAATGGTAAGCACCTGAAGAAAATGCTTTGGTGCATATTTGAACGTTCCATCCATGAAAATGCGGGTACACGCGCACAAATGTTTCATATTGGTTTCGCTTGAAAATGCTACTATATTTGACACAGAATTATTGTCTAGTAAAAACTCTTCTCCCCTGTTCGTCATAATCGGCATGATCTTATCTAGAACATGGCGCAAATCAGCAGAAGACTTGGGCAGCGTAGGAAACCTTTTTCTTCTTATACCAGAAACACTTCTTTTCACAGAATGTAAGTCTTCCACGTTAAACAGTCGTTCTGATTGTCTTTCAAAACAGACTGAAGTATTCTTTTTGGTTGGAGTCCTATATTCTCTGACGCTTTGCGTTTTGCCGAAACTGTAACGAAGTGTTTTTGTAACTCAGATGCACTTAATTCCGCATGACAATGTGTCAGGTTACACTTCGATATCACCAATTCTTCGCCATCAGTATATAAATCCGCCTTACATCTTGGAATTCTGCATCTCCACTTAACTTCACCACTTAACAGGTTATCCGCGTAATTAAATTTAAAATTATTTACAATTAAACACATTTTTCCGCGTTTAGAAACGCTCTTTTGAAGCTTTACACTTTTCATGTCTGTTAATCGTTCGGTAAATGAAAATGAAATGCAACCATCAAATACCAGATCGACACCCCATCAACCTAAATAGTGCCTTTTTTATGACATGACCGCAATTCAAATTACGGTCAATTTTACCTGCTTTACCCTCGGACAAAAGTGTATATTTGATATTTAAGACACCGGACGAAAGTGTATCACATAATTTATGCAAAAAGGGATAGCGGACGAAACTGTAGATTCCCATTTAAAGAACACTGATTATGGAAGCGCGTCTCCACCATTAAATGGGTGTTTTCATCAGCCCAAATGTGATTTTTATGAAAATTTATAATTCCAGTTCTGGCAAACGTGGCTTAATATGTAAATAGTACACAGCCAAGGAATCGGGGACTAGTACAGCTTTTCCAGAGCCATTCTTTTAAAAGAGTTCGCACCATGTTATGACTAACGTGAAATCGCCAGATATGCTTATTTGTGGGTCTTCATTCACACGATATTAAATTTGTTCTTCTAGCTGTAGCGTTCTAGTTGTTCTAGGTTGTTGATTACTTTTTTTTTGGAATGTATCCAGTTTCTAAAGGATGTTGGAAAAGGTTTCTAAATATTTGGTGGCTGGGAACGTACCAGTTTGGAAATCTTTCCATGTAAATACGCATCGCTGCTAAAGAGTTGCCATCAGCAAGCCTGTGAACATAAACTATATCGGCTAGCTCGTGATTAACGCGATGTACCCCTTCGAAGATTGAGAAAACCGATTAATAATCTAGCTTATAAAGCGCAGATACAGACACTTTCGGTGAATGTAGCAAATGCAAACATGTCATTGAAGGTAAAAGTTTTTATTTAATTAATCATGGATTTTTGGGCAAGTACTGACAGCTGTAGGTATTACGAGTTTTCATATTGTTAGGTACCTACCTATTTACTGTAAAGTCCCATTTATTAAATCATGTGCTATTCAATTAAATTTCAGTTTTGTCGCAGTGCATCTGCCAAGATATATAAGATACCTTTTTGTCCTATTTGGAATGCAGAATCTATAAAACTGGGCTTAAGCACTAAAACTTAAACACTAAAGTAACCCATGAGCACGCCAATGACTTATGGCAACAAAAATCTGAGTTCATGCTAATTTTAGGCACACATCAAAATTCAAACTCATTTGAACCATTATGGAACAATTCAAGATAAACTTTTTTCTTATAAATTTTAACACCCTCTATTTTGGAAATGAAACGTTTGCGGACATGTGTTTATTAGACATTTTTTATCTAAAATTACAACATGTCTTCGAATGTTTTACACATGATCAGGAAACACCCTGTATAATAGATCAGATAATATATTACTTAAATGTTAAATAACTACCGAAATTAAGCAGTCTTTTCGGGTAAGCTTTTTGATTTCTAGTTTTTAATATGCCTAAAAGGAAAAGGTGCTGTATTCCTGGATGCGAGTCCAATTATAACAGGCACATTAAATAAAGAGCAAGGCGGACAGCTTATATCGGTTTTTCTATTTACCAACTATGATAATTTAAGACAGAAATGTATAGATGTGATTTTCACATCTAATTTTAACCCTTTAAACTCCGCCGCGCCGCACTGTGTTCTAAATGCTTCCCTGTGAGTAACGTTAGAAGAAGATAATTACCTATGGCCTGATTAAAGTTTTAAGAAAAATGTCAGTAGCTCCAAATCGCCCAAATTAGTGTCAATAATAGTTACAATTCCTAGAAAATCTCCTTAAACGTTCCAATGAAATATATGAAAAGGCCGATTTAATTAAACGTTTTGAAGATTTGCTTTTAAATGTGAAATGAAAAATTAATACTTCTAGTAACTGATATGGTAAATTTACAAATAATTTTAAAATTTGTCTATACGATAAATTTGAAAAACGATTCTTTAAGCATTGTTAATACAATTTCAATCCAAGCACACCCAACCAAATTTTAGTGATTTAAAATAAATTTTACCATTTATCATGAAAGTGACTAGGTGGTCACAAATTGAAAACTTACTAAGTCGTTTTCAAAGCCAGTATTGTAAATTTTAAATTCCAAAAAAATTTCAGAAAATTATTCGTACAAATGATAATAAATTGATCCTGCGTGCTCTCGTACGTAAATTCGAAGCGACGTAGACGTCCATTCCGCAGATTGTCCGATTCGGTTAGATGCGATGTCGCCATATTTATTCACAGCAAGTAATTGGAGTCTGTTATGGTTCAATCAATCCAGAAGCTACTTGCGACACTGATCTAATCTAATATAATAGATAAAGAGGAAGACTCATGAAAGATTGCAAACATGTTCCACTACCATTTGCGTTGCATCCAATTTTATTGAGTAATCCATATCATCCGCTAAAGCCAATCAGCAGATCAAAGGAAACAATCTGAACCCAATTAGAATATCAAATAAGAGGTAAACAAAACGCGAAAAAATCAGTTAATAAACATAGCTGTAATTGAAAACGCAATTACATTTTCAGGACTATTATTGTGGTCGACAAATCTAATTTTGCTGGTAATTGATTTTCTTTTGGTAAACTAGTGTAGAGTAAGGTTGAAAGTTGGTGCTGAAATTAGCCACGGTATTGGGTAAACATCTTAGGCGGCGGTATGAGGGTAAATCTGGGCAAATGGGTCGGAAATGTGCAAGCGGCTGTGACATCGTAACCATGCGCAGTGATTTTACGAGGGCTGCTCAAATATTTGTGCATGTCGATATAGGATATGTTGACACATCGGTGTCTCGAGTACCAGCAGACTCGCTAATTTTTTTGCATCAAGAATGTATTTTATACGTTAAGAAACGAATTGCTCAACCCTGAAGAAACTATTAAATAATGTAAATCTCGGAAATAAAAATACTGGCCTCCAAACTCACATTTTTGTCTTACTATGTTTACGCTAGCAATTTTTTTATATGGCTATCTTTGGCATTCTACTAAGAGTTTTTATGACACTGAAAGCAGCTTAAACATTATAATTATTTCAAATAAAAGATTTTTAATTTCGTTTAAATATATATTATTTTAATACTATCGAATTCAATTGCATGCCTGCATGTTAATGTTCACCTGGGTGAGAAGAAAATGCAATTAATTTAATTATGGCGTTATTAGCGCGCTAACATGCAGCGATTCTATCATTTAAGTGGAAAAATATCCATCCACCAGAAAAAGTAGCGGATACGTACGGTATTATCCCGTCAATGCAATGCAAGTCCTCAGTAATCCGAGCTAATAAATAATATTTGTATTAAGCACTTATTTCTTCATATATTTATCAACGTTTGGCTCGTATTATATAATTGTTGGCTATAACACTATTGAAGTCCAATGGCTTTGAATCGTTTTTTTTTTAACAAAATTTGGTTTATTTTAGTTGCAATGTGACTAAGAGGATTTTAGTGATATTACAACTAAGGTTTATTCAAATTTTGACCTTGCAAATAATGCGGCTACATGCAGATGAAATTATTGGAACTTACGCATCACGTTTCCTTCTAAACACTCTTTCCATGGGTAGACATAATAGGATATAAAATCATACCTACACCATGTAAAGCATCTGATTTTTTTTTTATTTAAGAATTTCAATTCTATTTTTGTTCGCTGCCTATTATTTACGACTTGCATTCAATTAAGGCCTGCCGTCAATTCTATAGCATCGACACATGACATATGGCATCTTCAGAGTACAATCTACTTGGAGTCCATTGATCCAGCCATCTTAGGCTGCTTTGGTTTAGTCAATTTATTGGTTCCTTAGCTTTATTGCATATTGCACTGACAAGGTGTTAATTTTAGTTCAAATTTGAGCCTCGCATGTCATTATCATTGTTATGCAGCAGGCAACGACTTCCACTTTGAACCCTTTAAGTGGCAAAAATATTGTTTCTTAGTATCAGACAAAAAAATATATGTTGCCACTGAAAGCTGTAATTTTGACACAATTTACTGAGAATGACGGTGGTCGATATTTCGACTTAGCTCGTTATTTAATATTATAATTTCTTACGCGAAATCAAAAATATTGGAGTACCTAAATCAATATGTCCATATAACAAAATAATCGAAAGCAATTATCAGCATTTAATTTTATCCGCAGTTAAACGCTATATTTATGTCGTGCTTTGTACTCTTCTATACTTATACAATTTAATCATAAAATTGACTTTGCTTGACACCAGAAACCCTTTTCTCCTTTTACACGTTCTGTGAGTAATCACATTATGCTACATCACCACGATAAATAATTATGTAATATTATTATTATTATTATTATTATTATTATTATTTATTATTATTTTAAGTTCCCCGCTTTTATCAATAAAATGAGAAAAAGTCTGAGAAATTTGAAAAATAAAATTCCACAAACTAATGTAATCCAAATACTGAAAAAAAATGTTCCTCACCGTTATAAGCACACAACTGAAGTGACTTCTGAAAGAAATATTTAACTCAAACTCAAAATGCTTTTATTCGTCCAAAGATCACTT